>JANTPZ010135707.1:0-11075 GCA_025593235.1 Vachellia pachyceras
AAAAACATTACTTTCTGTCAAAACATTACTTTGGATATTTGTGGTCATCTTTTTGTGTATTGTGATGTGCATGTAATTTATTCTATTAGTAATTTATATTTTGGATACTTGTACTTTTATTTATTAATCCATTAAGTACACTCGAATAGGACCAAACCTTATTTCTTTGCTATGTCATAATTTTCTGGTTCTTTTCTTCTATCAGCATGGCTTCTAACAAATCGATCTCATAGTAGCCTTTGAATTCTGAACATAATAGCTGATAGTTTAGCTATGTAACTTACTGAATCAACTTTAAATAAGAGTTGGTAAATCTATTCGGGTTTTGAATCCTTTTATAGGCTACCCACAAAGTTTAGAAGTGCTTTAATGAGATAATGATGCTGATACATTCACTCTTGTAAATTGTAATTGTACTTTCGCCTCCTTCCTTTGAATTTTGGCTTCAATAGTTTGTACAGTCATTAAATGAAGGCTTATGGTCATCCATGGGTAATCCCTTTACAAAGAATGTATCAATGAGGGGCTTGCTTCTAATTTTTTTGTTATGTAAGAATATATCAATGAGTCAAGAATATATCAATGCTTCTAATTTTTCTTTCAAATTCTTTCATACCCACTTTTTATCTCTCTATTTATCCCATTGTACTGATTTGCATTATTTCAGCTTCAACTGGCTGTGGGCACTAAGTTGGAGCATCTTATAATACAATTAGCTTGAGTACCTTAAGGAACAACATCTAAAGGACTTGATTAAGAAGCATTCTAAGTTCATCAGCTACCCAATTTGGTGAACAAGTAGAAGCCTATTTGGATGAGGAAGCCTGAAGACAATACAAAGGAGGAATATGCGGCTTTCTATAAGAGGCTTACTAATGATTGGGAAGGCTATTTGGCTGTCAAACTGTTGAGGGTCAGCTGGAATTTAAGGCTATCATCTTCATACCCAAGAGGACACCATTTGATCTATTTGACTAGTTGGTTTTGTAATATCATTTAGTTGTTCCTTTACCGTTTTTAATTACACACATTTAACTGTTGCTTTTGGGTTGTAAATTCATTACTACCTGTATGTAAAGTGTAAAACTAGTTTTATTGATTATAATATCATTTGTAACTTTATGTTCACTGAGTTGTGAGTCATATAAATTTATGTGGCCAAACCTAATTCGATGATTGAGTTGTAAGTGATACTATCTTCATTTCCTGTTTCATAAAATTGGTTGTTGACAACCCCAGCAGTAGTGGTTGACAACCTTACTATGGTTAATTTACAACCCTAGCTGCTGTCATTGGCAACCTCTCCAGTCTGTCATTTACATCTCCAATAGCTATTATTCTTCATCTTGTTCTTCATTTATTAATTTGAATCGGTCTTGGATTTGAAGTTGAATGATTTAATCTGTAATTGAGTCTCCAGAGCCAATGAAGTTGAAATTAATGCAGAACACCGTATAATGATTTTTAACAGTTAAACATAAACATGGTGTTCAACCTGCAGGGGCACTCCAAGTCAAAGCTTATCTGGTACTTTGTCTCCAACCATAGGAAACCTCATAAACCTTCAAACTCTGTGAGTTATATACTAAGATAACACACATTCAAACGCAAACATGTTTCTTTCAGTAAACTCAATGATTTTACCAAGTATTTGTGTTGGTGTTTTTTTCAGGTTGTTACAGAATAATAACATAACAGGTACAATTTAGAACAAGGGAAGCTCTCAAAACTGCAAACTTTAGATTTGTCAAATAACTTGTTCAATGGGGAAATTCCTGCCTCTTTAGGCCACATGAGCAAGCTGCAATACTTGTAAGTGGGCATTTTATGATCTGCACAAAATGAGTGACACTTTTTTTTTGGTGTTCCGTGAAACTTTATATATTGCAAATGGTTTTCTGTTCTATGAGGCTCAATAAAAATAGTCTTACTGGTGAATGTCCAGAGTCACTGGCCAACATGACACAACTTGCTTTCCTGTAATGTTTCATGGCTTCTTCTTTGGAACTACATACAAAGATTCTGCTACTTTCTTTTTCCCTCCCTCTTAAAGATGGTTCATTGTTTCAGTGATTTGTCCTACAACAATCTGAGTGAACCTATGCCTAGAATTCTGGCCAAATCTTTCAGGTAAAAAGCCTTTCTAGTTGATACTATAATATATTAAAGACTCACCCATCAGTTGATTGGACAATGAATTGAAGTTATATAACCGTGAGGTAGGTTCTATAAAATTGGTTCAAAATAATATATTAAATGCTTGGCTTGAAACATTGTCTATCTAAGAGGCATCAATTGATTTACTTGAATATTTTGTCTACTTGTAAATATTATACTGGATTTTCAGCTATCAACATGAGGTATTTAGAATATGAATAAAATACTTTAAACATCACTTTCCATTACAAGTATTGGAATGTAAATGATCCATTTTAGTTAACTACAATGCATATATTAGTTGGAATCACCGAAATACATGCTAACACTAACTAGAATAAATGAATACTATGACAGGTTTTAATAAGACCAATGATTTAGTGCCTTCAATTTTTTTAGCCAAATCACCCAAATACTTGTATAACCATGAACAACAGAGCAATGGGAGGACATGTACAAATAAGCTCCAAATATATTATGATGAACCTCCTGAATTATCAACCTGGCCGAAAATAACACCGGCGCTACACTGCAAAGCGAACTGGAAGAAAAATAAGGGAAATCTCATAAAAGTGAAGAATCAGAGGAATTGAGCACTTGAGGCGCTACGTGAACAACAATTTCCAAGTGATAAACAACTCAATGATGCTGGGCGGAAGCTACGAGGCGAATGATCCCGGTGTGCGCTTGGATATCTCAAAATTCATTGAGCCATAATCAGGACATCATGAGAAGAAGAAAGAGAAGGAAGCCGAAGCCAAAGGAACGTCATCCGCCTCCACCACTGACCATTCCAATTGAGATCAACGCGGTTGTCGAGGAGTTCCGAATCAATAAGCTGGAGGAGTTCCCTATTTTCATATTTCCCATCGTGCGTGTGCTTGTTCCTTGCACAAAGAAAATACCAAACCATAGTCATTCAGTGCAACGATTTTGGGGTCTCACCGATTTTAAAAAACGCTTCAAGCTCTCCCGTGCATTTGATACTCCTTTTCTTCTCTCTTTTTATCTCTCTATGACCACACAAATGTTTAAGGCCAATTTAGACTTTTACCAACTGGAATTAACCATTTAAAGGTCCCTTGGGACCTGACACCAATTGTCAGATTTTTTGGGACCTTTTAATGGTTATTTGGGACCTATGGTTGATTTTCCCGAAAAAAAGTAACATGCTTTGTAAACATAAACAGAAACATTGTGTGTAGAATGATGAAGACTTCAGAGAATTTGTGAAGGAAGTCCCAAGAAGTTGCAGGATCACAGTAGCAGAAGATTCATGCCACAGTGGTGGCCTCATAAGAGATGCAAAGGAGCAGATTGGAGGAAGCACCAACAAAAAAGGACAAGAACAAGGCCATCATCAAGATTCGAGCTCTGGTTTTAGATTCAGAAGATTTCTTCTTCAAACAGTGGATCAAGAAACTGGGTCTCATGGGATCCACATCCTTTCTGCACTTCGTCATCGTAAAGGAAGACACAATGAGGAAGAAGAAGATGAGGAAGAAGGATGGGATATGGAGGATGGCACTGTAAAGAACAGGTTACTGCCTCTCAACGCTAATAGAAATGCTCAAGCAGAAAACTGGGAAAGATAAGGAAGATGCTAGCCCTAAAGTGAAGAAGTTCATTAAGTTTGTCTTCAACAAAGTCCAACACCATGGAGGTATGTAAAACCATAGCAGAGAAATTAAAATTTATCTATTTTTCTATCTTTTATACCCATTAGTTATAGGAGTTGATTTAGGATCTAGTTTATTCCACTTATTGCATTCCAGATTTCTTGGGTTCTTCACCCTCATTACTGCCTTTGGGTGTATATGTTCTGTACTCTTCCTACTCAGGAATACGAGAAGCAACATGTTCTTTTAAATATGCTTATTTTTAACAGAAAATGTTGAAATTAATTACCCATATTTTGTAGCCGACCCCACCTAGAGCCATATTATTGTTGCTGTGGAGTGAGAATTGTGTTGTATAAAGTAATATACATTTTAAAGATTTGCTTGCTTATATACTATGGTGAAACTAGCATAGTTATTTGTATGCTGTCTTGTTTGCAGAAATTTGGTTGCTAACAACCTGACAATAGAAGGTTCAAATAGCAGGTGATTCTTATGCCCTTTATTTAATGATGACCCGCGGCAACATTTGACCAGTTGAAATTTATTGGATACTCTCTCCAGTCAATATAAGATACACTTTAGTTCAATTAATTTATTGAAATTGATCTTATATTAAGGATTTGAGAGGGAGTATCAATTTGTTAATAATGTTGCCCTTATTTTTGGCTGTTGTGAATCAAGAGTTATAGGTTAGCCGCCTTTAATTTTTATGATTTTGACAAGCTTCTTTACCATCTGAGACATTTATTTTTCAAACATAAAGATAGTACCCTATTACTCAAAGCCATGATTTTGCTATCACTTAATCCTGGTTATGCATATATGAAGTTGTTGGAGAATATTATTAAAGCCATTACTGGGCTTTATCATGAAATGATCTTGAGTTCAACCCTTGCCACGTCCATCTTTCTCATTAAATAATGTTAGCATAATGTCACGGGGCTAGTCTCTTGACCCGCGCAGCACTTAAACAACCTTCACTGGAAGTTGCTAAGTAAGCCTATCTCGTATGAAAGAAGGATGCTTGGCTAAATTGAGGAGAAGAGAAAGCTTGAGGCAAGGAAGAACTTGAGAACTTGGAGAATGCGAGAATCGTATTCCTTAAGAACTTGAGGATTTGAGAGAACTCGAGGATGGTTTACAAATGAGGAGGGGAGGAGTATTTATAGGCAAACTTCCACCTCCTTACTATTCCCACCTCCTTAATGGACGGTTGGGATTGAATCGATCCTACGGTTACAATTCATTCTCTAGAAATATCTCAAGAAATATCTAAGATATTTACATGGAAAAATCTAGAGGCAAATATTAAAATATTGAGGCTAGAGATGTGTAGAATGCTCTTGCACTCTCTAGCACTCTCAAGGTCATTCGGGAGTCCTCTGGAGAGTTCTGGTTCGTTCTGGAGCCACGAAACCTCACGGACAATGACGGACCGTGACAATAAGGTGTGGTGGGCTTTTGCGGCATCCATGTTTAGCCAACGGCATTCATGTTAGGGGTGTAATCAAGAAATCATCCTAGGATATCTCCACAAACTTTAAACTTTTAGGATGAACTGGCTCTTGACAAAGAAATTCAAAGATCAAGAGGTAATTTAAGAGGTTTATTATATATTTTCAGGTTTGGTGTTAAGTAGTGCCAACCTCTGAAATAAAATTAATTATTTCATGAATTTAACGCTCTTCATTCTTGAATGCTACCTGGAAATTTTTGCTTTCTTACCTTAGATGGGCACCACCAAAGATGTTTCACTTGGCGTTTGTTTAGTGCATATAATGAAAAAGAATATAAAAGGAAAAAATTAGTTTGCTGATAAAAAATGACTCGTATACCCCTCTTTTAAATTTTAAAAAGTAATAGAAAAGGATAATCATAATTTTTTATGCATTGTTAAGTGTTGATAACAAAAATATAATTGACAGCACAAGAAATATTACTTTCTGTTTAGAGGCGCCGATCATGAATAAATATTTAATATATATTTGTTTTATTGTTTCATTAAATAAAAGTTTTTTCTCTTGCAGTGGCCTTCCTTCTGGACTCAATTGTATGCAGCAAAATTTTCCTTGTTTTCGTCTTCGTGCTGGAATATGTAAGAACTTCTTTTATCTCTAACTTTCCATTTCTGGTATCAATATCTCAATATTAACTATAAAATCTATTGTAATATGTACTTTTCACAAGCTATAAATAGTGCTTCTCATTCCTTATATTTTGTGCAATCCTCAAGTAAACGCATCTAGTTAATAAATGGAAGATCGATCTCACATAGCCTGTATGAATATATTGTTGAGATTATAAATTGTAGAGCAAGACGTTTTCACCTTACGAACTCTACTAAGACAGACTTTTAAGTTTTTATCTTAATTGACATGGAACCTCTGCATATATCTTTTTCAAGTCTTCCATTTATCCAAAGTGCAAACCCATTTTCAAGCTGGGACCAATATGATACGTGGGACTTCAGGGAATGCTTTATATTTGAGACATTGTATGCCTTGAAGGATGATAAATAATTTTTCACATCATTGGTTGACTAAATTTTATTTATTAGATCCCAACTCAGCATCACAACTATTCGACTTGATCGACACACGAGAGTCTGCTTCTCTTCCTTAAAACATGCGAGAAAACTTCAAACTCTATCTGAAGTCTATTAGGTCAAGATAATTACTCTGTCATTCATTGAAATAGCCCTCCTTAATGTGTCTATTGAGACTATGACTTTGCAATCAAGTGCGGCGGTCCTTCAATTAGATCGACGGAAGGAATTACTTATGAAAGAGATAACGAGACACTTGGTCCTGCAACTTATTTTGTTACTGATACAACAAGATGGGCAGTTAGCAACGTTGGGTTATTTACCGGGTCAAACAATCCTCTATACACAAGTTTTGTATCCAATCTGGTCACTGGCACTGCGGACCCAGAGCCCTTTCAGACAGCACGGCTATCGGCTTCTTCATTAAGATATTATGGCATGGGCCTGGAAAATGGGAATTATAACATTTCCCTCTATTTCGCAGAAACATCTATTCCAAATACTACTACTTGGAGAAGCCTTGGAAGACGGGTCTTTGATATATATATCCAGGTGCATATGATTTTATCCAAAGGCAATGCTTGATGTTATAACATAATAATCTAAATGGGAGTCACTATTGCGCATCTGTCTATTTATAGGTTAGGACAAATACAAGGATTAGTATACGCAGAGCCAGTCCAGCCCACTAATCATTAGCTGACTGGTCTTGTCTTGAACTTTTAAATGAATGACAATCTAGCGTCATGTATAAATAGCATATGTTCTTGAATAATATTCAAACATGAAATTACAAAGGTCATGTGTATAATAATCAAACCTACATCAAGAATAGAAATCTAACCACATTCATTTTGTCTGTCCCTGTTTATAATGTTCAAACATGAAATTACAAAGGTCATGCTTCATTTAGAATTTTCCTTGACTAACAACCCATAAATGTAAGAAATAAAATGTCTAAGAAATAGCAGGGAAATTCATAAAAAAGCTCAAGTTTTTGCATTGAAATGATACTTGTCATGATGCATGACATTTTTCGTTATTGTGCCACATTGTAATCTTAGACCCCTGGCTTATCATTAATGTGTTTTTATCCTTTTTTGGGAGAATTACTGTATCATATCTTTTAATTTTGGAGGAATCATGGTGATATTTATAAGAGGAAGATGTCTGAATATTTGAAATCACAAACTTTTATTGTGGTTGACATTTGAAATTCCTGCCTTTTCCTTTTCCCCCTTATTTATTCCTCCTTCATTTGTTTCCTTTTCTTTTGTCCCATTCCAGGGGGATCGTGTTCGGAAGGATTTTGACATAAAAAGGGAAGCTGGGGGTGCCTCTTTTAGAGCTGTCCGAAAGGATTTTTGGGTTAATGTGTCAGAATACTTTCTTGAGATCCATCTCTTTTGGGCTGGAAAAGGGACCTGCTGCATACCAGCTCAAGGTACTTATGGTCCTCTGATTTCAGCAATCAGCGCCATCCCAGGTATGACTTGACAAAATAATCAGCAGTCTAGAAGTTCAAGAATTGATTTACCCAAATAGAAAAATGGTGATGTATGACCTTGATATGGCCTGCTTATGTGTTGAACCGATTTCATTCCCACAGTTAGTAACAAACCTCCAGGCAATGCAAAGAATATAACTGGTCTGATTGTGGGAGTTGTTGTTGGTGTTGGAGTCCTATGCTTTCTGTCTGTTCTAGCTGTTTTCTGTATCATCCAGAGAAGAAAGCTTCATGGAGATGGTGAAGAAGGTGAAAAAACTGCTGCATATACCTGACTATTTAGATTGTAATTGTGCATTTTCATGAATATTATTTCAGATTGCAGCCAGTGATTGTTCATGCAGCAAATTTATTAACTGATGGGACATACCTTAATGAACACTTTCCTTTTTTTATCATTCTCAAAGGAGAAGATTATTCTTTGTATCAAACATGTGTGGATCCAATCACGATCTTCTATGTTTTCCGCAATGATCGGACGCTTGCCAGTTTCATCAAAGCATTTTTCTATCATTCTGTATGTTTTGCACTTGACAACCAAAATATTACTAGAAACATGAGTTCAATTCAACTTGAAAGTCAGACTATAGAGTTTCTATTACCTTATTTCTTCTCTTCGATCTTAATTTGTAGCAAAGTAGGCATGCCAGTACAAGTTTTTCTATTAAATTTATTAGAAAACGTGGACAACGACTAAATGAACCCTATCAGTTTCTCTTTCTGCTCATAACCTTGTTCGCGTTTAATTTGCAGAGTTTTTAGGTATCGATACAAAGCCATACACTTTCAGCTATTCTGAGTTAAAGAATGCTACGGATGACTTCAATCCTGGCAACAAACTAGGAGAGGGAGGCTTCGGGCCTGTTTATAAGGTGATTATTCTACGATGGGATTTGGGATATGCCTTTTCATTGTCCACGTTACTGATGGGATTTATAGGGTTGTATAGATAAAAACTTTTAGATCTTTAATTTGGTGACGAAAAAAGTTTTTATCTATGGTATCAGAACTCAACATAATCCCTTCTTTAATAGAATAACTAATTTCCTTTTTTATACCAGGGAACACTTAATGATGGAAGGGTAATTGCTGTGAAACAACTATCTGTTGGATCTCATCAGGGAAAGAGCCAGTTCATAGCTGAGATTGCAACAATATCTGCTGTGCAACATCGCAATCTTGTTAAATTATACGGATGGTGCCTTGAAGGAAATAAAAGACTTCTGGTCTATGAGTATTTGGAAAACAAGAGTCTTGATCAAGCATTATTTGGTATGATGCCATGATCATGTTAGCTTTTCTAGTTATTGCGTTTTTTTCGTGCCTCTGTATGTCTCAATGGTTATCAACCTTCCTTTTTGTTCATATTTATTATCTTAACCATGTGTCACTTGCATGTTGCAGGAAATGGTTTAACTCTCAACTGGCTCACACGCTATGACATCTGCGTGGGTGTAGCTAGAGGTTTAGCTTATCTTCATGAAGAGTCCCGACTCCGTATTGTGCACCGTGATGTGAAGGCTAGTAATATTCTTCTCAATCATGAGCTTACCCCTAAAATATCTGATTTTGGTTTGGCCAAATTATACGATGATAATAAGACCCATATAAGCACCCGTGTGGCGGGGACAATGTAAGTCATCCGGACTTAATTTCCTTGTACTTTTAGGTTAAATAAATTTTATGCATGTTTCATTTTGTTTATGCTAATACTTTCATATTTTTGTTTTGATAAACTCTAAATAGTGGATATCTTGCTCCGGAGGATGCCATGCGTGGGCACCTTACTGAGAAAGCAGATGTGTTTTCTTTTGGCATTTTGGCCCTAGAGATAGTAAGTGGGAGGCCAAATTCTGATTCAAGCCTGGAAGGGGAGAAGATGTATCTTCTAGAATGGGTATGCACTACCTCTTGATTTCCTTTGATTGTTAGGATGCATTCATTTTCTGAAAACATTCAGTTTTTATACTCTATCGTGAAACATGTCAATATATTGTTGGAGTCATATTTCAAAACAGTCTTTAAGCATCATTCTACCACACAAGGTGAGGACATATGGCGTTTACTATATAAGATTAAACGAACCATTCTTGTAAGAACACATGGTAACAAAGCAGTGGAAATGTAAAACCATAGTAAAAAATAAAACCAGCTAAATTAAAACTCATGAAAGCTCTAAATTAAAACTCATGAAAGCTATCTAAGATTAAGCGAACCATTCTTGTTAGAAGACATGGTAACAAAGCAGTGGATATATAAAACCCTAGTGAAAAATAAAACCAGCCAAATTAAAATTCATGAAAGCTCTAAATTAAAACTCATGAAAGCTCTAACTGTTAGTCCCAAAGACCCCTCTTTCTTTTCCCTTTTACCAGCCCTAGTTCACATGTATACATACACTAAGGCTTCCTTTAACTTGAGCAATATGGAGAGTTTTTTGACAAACTCGTGGAACATGTCTAAATGTCTTCAATGCCGATTGAGTGATATGGTATCGAGTAACGGTTCACTCTGTTGGAGATTGTGAATAGGTCCCATTTGTCTGGAAGAGTTCTGATGTGTTCTCATTGTCAAATTACCTTTTTCCTCACTTCATCCCATGTTCTTTGGCATGGCACAGAAACAGAACATAGAATCTTTTCCAATCTCCAGGCTCATACTGCTGACAAGTCATGACATCATTTGATTCTCAGCTTTCCGTTTTTTGAAAACTTACTCCGAAAATCTTATCCTTAACAGCTTAAAAGAAAGAAAAAATATTCTTCTATTATGTTCCAATGATTTCTGGGCTTAACTAGTTTTAATTATTTCTTGATTGACAGGCTTGGAAGCTTTATGAAAACAACTGTATACTTGGACTGGTAGATCCTAGATTATCAACAAATTTCAACGAGGAAGAAGTAAAAAGTATTGTAGGGATATCTCTTCTGTGCACTCAATCATCTCCATTGTTGAGGCCGGCGATGTCCCGTGTCGTGGCAATGCTCTCTGGTGATATTGAAGTGAGCGCTGTAACTTCGAAGCCTGGATACTTGACAGACTGGAAATTTGATGATGTGAGCAGCTTCATAACTGGCTTGGCCACAAAGGGATCAGGTACAGGTCAATATAGCTCATCCACAAGTACCACCACGAGCACAGTGAGTGTTGCAAACCAATCACCTGGAGATGCTTCTAAACCAATCCTTCGTCACTCACATTAGTGAAGGTAGGTGAGAATTGATTGATCATGCATTTTTCCCCC
>JANTPZ010135709.1:0-11777 GCA_025593235.1 Vachellia pachyceras
TTCTGCGACTTCCGGCCCATAACTTTATTCCATTTATGAACTATCTATCCATAGGTTTTAACTTGACTTTTAACTACTGGATTGGCCTCTTTTATCCAATGACCATATTGCCCTTGGTCTTTATATCTAATGACATTTATGTCCCTGGCTTTCATCCTTAGAAATCTCAAAGCCTTAGGACTAAGTTGACCAGGGTCTTTTTAGTCCACCGACATCTTTTCTTTTTGTACTTTTATTTATGGGCCTTATCTCATCTCTTAACTAACGATTTGGCCTCTATGTTAGTTTACAGAAAAGGGTGGATATTACATCATCACTTTTTGATGATGTTGTGAAGCACCTTGAGCTTGAGGATAAAGGCTTGGAGGCATACAAGACTTTTGGGCATGCCTATTACACCGAGAATGTAGGCCCTTCTAATGCTAGACCCAAATTTAAAAGGGCAAGAAATTTCATGGAAAAGGTAGGAAGGATGTCTCTAGATTTAAAAGGGACAGAAAGCATTTTAAGAAGAAGGGAAGTAAAGGCGGCAAGAAGAAAATTGACCTGAACAAGGTCGAATGCTATGCCTGTCAGAAAATGGGTTACTTCACGAGGGAATGCTCTGAGCGACATGTTAGGGAAAGACTGAGCTCAACAGACAATGTAACAAAGGATTTAGTCCATTCTGATACAGGAACTAGAGCTGAAAATCCATTGGATTTAGTCCATTCTGATACATGCGGTCCCATGAGTGTGAGAGCTAGGCATGGAGCTTAGTACTGTATTTCTTTACTGATGACTTTTCATGATATGGTCACGTCTATTTGATCTCACATAAGTCTAAAGCACTATAGTGTTTTAGACAATACATGAATGAGATGGAGAATCAAATAGAACGTAAAATTAAAGTATTACGTAATGACCAAGTTGGTGAATACTTATCTGATCAGTTCAAAGAGCTCTGTGAAGAAAAAGGGATAATTAGGCAAGTAACTATCTCTAGCACTCCGCAACAAAATGGAGTGTCTGAAAGAAGAAATAGAACTCTTCTAGACATGGTTAGGTCGATGATGGCTCAAGCAAACATGCCAATTTTGTATTGGGGTGATGCTTTATTAACAACAGCCTTCATACTTAATCATGTGCCCTCAAAAGCAGTTACTTCCACACCCTATGAGTTGTGGACAAAATGCAAGCCAGATCTAAATACCTTAAGACCCTAGGGTCGGCTGCATACGTTAGTTGTAACACACCTTAATAACCTTCTTAAGTTCCTTTTATATTGATTTGGAACCAAAATGAAGCCTCAATTTTCTTAAAAGGTCCAAAAGAATCAACATGGAAACTTTCAAGTTTTGAAAGTGTAATTCACAGTTTTTCGGACAAACTTTGAAAATTCATAACTAATTCTAGCAAAATAGAAATTGAGTGCTTCCAATTTCTATTTGAAGCTTATAAGTTCCTCTATAAAGGAAAAATACTCATTAAATCATTAGCTTGCCCAATTGATACAGTTTAATGCGCAAAAGTGTACTGTTCAATTGGTAATTTTTCTATTTTCCAGGTTTTTCAGTGATTTTCTTCAACCTTTGGAACATCATAACTTTCTGTAAAAACCTCCAAATCCAGTGTTATTTAACTTGTTTTAAAGCTTGTAATGTGAACTATTGTTATAAAAAATTTCAGCTCATTTGGAATTCATTTGCTCTAGTTCACGATAGGTCAACATAAGGGGTTTGACCAACTTTACTTTTGACAATTAGTTAAACTTGCCATTTTGTAACTTCATAATTTGAAACCCTAACTTCTAAGCCTCTTTTAATCATGATTAACCATGCAAATGGGAGTTCTTTAAACATGCATTAGCCACCACATAACAACCAAACATGCATATTACACAACATATTGTAATCCAAAATAGCATTAAGTTTACAACACAATTCCATATTCATAAACATGTATAATTCTTGCTTCAAGCATCATACACTTTCTCCTTACCCTTTGATGTGCTTGCACCTAAAAATGGTTAGTGGGGGAGAGTGAGATTTTTGAAAATCCCAATAGCAAAACTATCTAACATACTTCATAAAATGCATGACAACTTTCCATGTAAATGTGGAATACCAAAAGTGCAACATGAAACACGTAAATGCATGTGGCCATAGCATGAACATGCACACATCCACACTTTTATCATCATAAGTTTCAAACCAAGTCATGCATCATTCAAAAGAATTTGCATAATAACTTAGATTAGAGTTAGATGGTCTTGTTACCTTGAGTCTTTAGTTTCCCCTTAACTTGGATGCTCTCTTGTTCACTTTGGAAATTACTCTCTTGGACCAAACTTTTAACTACACAATTGTCAACATAATGGCCATCAAACACAAGCCGTTTCCAAGGCAAAAAACAATGTAATTCTTCCTTAATCACCCCCTTAAACTTAATAAACTTTAAAACCCTAAACTTGTCTTTAACACTTTCTAATGCTTCCCTAAACTTGTGGTCACTCTTACCCTACACGAAAACTCATTTTGAACCCAATGGAATCATCAAAATCATCAAAAGAAATTCCTTCCCCATGAACCTGACCTGGCCGAGACACACACACATTTACCATCAACATGATTTTTCCAACTTCTAACACTTATACCATCATACTCTTCATTTCAAACTCATATTCATGGATGGTATAGCTTGATTTTAATTCTCCCATATCAAGTAAAAATTTGGACAGCATCTCCCCTTAGAAGTTCATCATCCCAAATTTTCAAAAATCCAAAACAAACTCAAACAACCACAATATATATATATATATATCAACATGCTCCTTACATCACAAGGAGACTTTTGTAACCAATCACAATCTCTAAATCCCTATCTTTCTCACTTTTGCTCTCAAGAACCCTAAGTATCAAACTTGAGAAAGAGAGACCATATCAAAATTCCAATCCATGGAAGTTGTAGAGGAGAGCACAAGGAAGAGATTCATGTATGGCTTTAGGTGTTTCCATCACTTACCTTGGATTTTTGTAAGCTTTTCTCTTCTCTTCTCCAAGAGAAATGGCGTCTTTTTCTCTCTCTTTTTCTGTCCAAATGAGTCGGCCAAATGGGGGAGGAAGAGGAGAAAAATGGTTCATAAAACTCACTCAATAAAGATTAAGGGCTAAGATGAAAACTTACTTATTAAGTTTAATCTTAAGGGTTGAAAATGTTGCCCCCACTTGAGACATTTGCTTAACTCTTATTGGCTCCTTAAAAGTGGCAATTATGGCTGTAACTAAATGGTTAGAATCTGGTTTGATTAGCCAAACTGGATCCCTTTCGGTTACTTTTACCAATTACAATTTTTACTGGTAAACATAACTTTATTCTGGTAAATCTTTTTCTACTTTTCTAGAGATGTTTTCTTCCTCATTTAATCTCCATATTTTACTCTTGAATATGGTAAAATTATTATCCCTAAAATACCCCTTGATTTCCTCAAAATTTACAGGATTATTTTATCATGTCCAAAACCCTTGAAAATGAGCAATCGGAGGGCAAAATACTTTTAGGGCTTTAAAAATTTCTACATTTTTCACTGATACTCTAGCCCTTTTTATTTTACAAAAATTCCCTCTAGATTTTCTAAAATTAATTTTTGAAATAAATTATATTTCGGGGATTTTCGGGTCTTTTTCCCGATTTTTGGGAAAATCGCCTTAATCGTACACCGGGTAGTAATTTTATTAAATACTATAAAATTCACTAAATTTTTTCATATTTTGGTCTCAAATTTTTGAGAGCTCCTGATACCTTAAATAATTATTTTTCTCTTTTCTACCTTCAAAATTATATAGACAGAAATCCAGTCCAAATCTGGTAAATCTGGAAAATTTGTAATTCACGGTTGTGATCAGTGAGTCGAGCTTTATCTATTGGGCATCTGTACATTTTTTTTCAACAATTGACTTTTGACTTTGACTTTGTCAAATGACCAAAATGCCCTTCCATTTTCTCATATATACCATTTTGCCCTTACTTTCTCTATCTTTTCAAAATTCCCATTTTACCCTTACTTTTAACACTTAAAGACCTTTATGTCCTTGGTCTTTTTGTTAAATGACATATGGGTCCCTTCCCAGAAGGTCACCCATCCTCATATTACTTCAGGAGGATCAGGTTAACTTTGAAGTTCCTATGGAATTCCATCCATCAGGCCAGATCTGACTTGCGACTTCCGGCCCATACGGAATTTCATTTCATAACTACCAAATTAGCATTTACTTCAGTTAGCAGTAAAATCATGGATATTACATTAGTGACGATTCCCATAAGTATGGGATGTTCGGTCCTAGATGAAAGAAATGTATCTTTATAAGATACTCCAAAGAATCCAAAGGATATGTTTTAAATATTGAAAATGTAGATGGAACAGTAACTGAAATTGAATCAAGGGATGCTGTATTTTTTGAAAGTGAATTTCCTGGCAGAGAAAAGATAGATCGAATAGCATCTCTTTATGAGACACAAGAACAAGGTAGTGCAGATTAATCTAATGATCCCCAATTGTCTCAATATATCGATCTGAGTGGGAGATCAGAAGCCTCACAAAGGCCTTTACAAAGGCTGAGACAAGAGAAACGCAAGAGACAACATGTTTCTACAAGAAGGAGTGACAGGGGAAATGTACCCAAGAGGTGCTTCCCAATAGAGAGGAAAGCACTCATGGTCACTCCGGATGGAGATGATGAGCCACGTTCTGTGCAAGAAGCCTTGTCGTGCCCTGCCAAGGATGAATGGAAGAAGAGATTGATTCAATGAAAAAGAATCAAGTTTGGGAACTCGTTGATCTACCAAAAGGTCGAAAGTCCATTGGGAACAAATGGGTTCTCAAAATAAAAGAAAAGTGGATTGATCAATTGACAAGTACAAAGCACGTCTGGTAGTGAAGGGGTATATACAACAGGAAGGTATCAATTATGAGGACACCTTCTCGCCTGTTGTACGCTTTAATTCAATAAAGCTAATTCTGGCAATAGTAAACAGTTTAGATCTGGAGTTACATCAAATGGATGTAAAAACTGCATTTCTAAACGAAGACTTGGATGAAGAAATCTATATGAAACAACCATTAGGTTTCCTAAAGAAATATTCAGAGAGCAAAGTTTGTAAGCTTAGAATGTCCATTTATGGACTGAAACAATCATCCAGGCAGTGGTACTTGAGGTTTCACAAGACAATAACCTCATATGATTTTAAAATGATTGAATAAGACCACTGCATCTACGTTAAACGGTATGATGATAACTTTGTGATGTTGTCATTGATATACTTTTGGCCGAAAATAGCCTAACTTTGATCTTAGCCATTAAAGAATGGCTGTCACCGAATTTTGAGATGAAATACATGGGAGAAGTAGAGTACATACTTGGAGTTAAAATAGCCAAAGGGATCGCTCAAGGAGAATTATATCTCTTTCAATAGAGAATTACATTAAGAAAGTTCTCGAGCGATTCAACATAAGTGACTGCAATCCCTTAGATACCCCGGTAGCCACTGGAGTTAGCCTGAATCTCGAAATATGTCCCAAGACTAAGTCAGCCAAGAAAAGAATGGAAAGAGTTCCTTATGCTAGTGTCGTTGGAAGTCTAATGTATGCAATGATGTGTACAAGGCCAGATATTTGCTTCGCAGTTGGACTGGTAAGTAGATTCCAGTCAAATCCTGGTGAATAGCAGTGGAAAGTTATGAAAAGGATACTGTGATACTTAAAGGGCACATCGGATTATGCACTGACTTATCAAGGAAGTGATTTGCGGCTCGTTGGATACTCCGATGCTGATGTAGGTGGAGACGAAGTTGAACGAAGATCAACTTCAGGTTACACTTTCTTGCTGAATAATGGCGCCATAAGTTGGAGCAGCAAGAAGCAGACGTGCATAGCCCTACATGCAATGGAAGCTGAGTTTGTGGCTTGCACTGCGGCAGTGCAGGAGGCTATATGGTTGAAAAGGTTCATTGAACGCCTTGGATTTGGGAATGAGAGTACAAATCCTGTGTTAATATATTGTGACAATACAACAACCATAGCCTACATGAAAGACCCCAAATATCATAGGAAGACAAAGCATATTGATATTAAATACAACTAATTTGTGAGATTATGTAGCATATAAAGTGATTAATGTACAACACATTTCGACCAAAAGTATGGTAACAGATCACCTGACCAAACCAATAGTCAAAGAAATGTTTGAGAAGCATGTAAGGGCTATTGGTATGTGTAAAATGTAAAATTGCAGACACTATGTATTGAATTTATGATTAATGTATTCAATTCCTTATCATCGATTCATGTGTCTGTGTACAAGTATACAATGTCTAGTATGTCATACAGACAGGTGAGGTAGGCTTTCTCGCACGAGCCGCCGCCTTTGATACTCAGGAAGGTTATGCAAAGATGAGACACTTGTATTCACCAATAAGGCAGCAGGAATGCTGATATGGTAGAGAAGAAATACAAGTTATGTCGCCTTGGCAATTGTGTAGCATGTCGAGATGAGATCCAATGTATATACATATAAAACATGGATCAAATCATGGGGACCCGCTCCCATGATGCCTATTACCAGACAACAAATTTTTCAATACTGACGTCACATGAGATATGAGGGGAAGAAGAATTTGGGTTTAGATATTGGTAACATCTAAACTAAAAGTTTGTACGGTGTTGATAATAAGTATCAAAACAACATACACTCTTATAGTATAAGAGAAAGATTGTAGCATGTGATTCATACCACATGTGTTATAGAACCACAAAAAGGGAAGTAAGTGAATGGATCCTTGCTTCATTCTGTGTGAGTCCCAAGAAATTAACATTTCTATTTATGTCTTTTGACTTTGACATTATCATGAATGTATACTTCAATGATTGCTACCTTAACGTGCATCCTACTATAATGATGGATGCAATACAAGGTACTATGTTAGGAAAGCGTTTGATGTATATCAAATGGGCGAAAAAAAGATTACCTAGAAAATGCACAACTATGCTAGTGTCTGTGACATGTCCCTTATGATATGAACTATGTGATTTCATAAGTGTGGACACCACGCATATGAGACAGACAATCTAAGTCTTATGTTGACTTAAGAGGGATTAGATTCGTCAAGTGAAAGTGTATTTTTGGTTGAATCTAGGACATATGAGGCATAATAACCGAATTCAATCTACACGAAGAAAGATTGTCTTGTGCTGGTCCTGTGAAAGGGATTTCTAGTACAAACATCTAAAAGACGTCATGCCCATGCAGTCACGGTAAAGCAGCTAGTATGAAAGGAAAAGGAGAGAAGGACGAGATTCACAATTTCTAATCCACCAAGTGTGAGTGGGAGATGTTGGAATATGGGCCACCCTTAGTGGATTAGCCCAAAACCCTTTTTTGGGCAAAAGTATGAATGAGAGAATAAGTAGGAATAAAGTGGTATTTTATCCTTTTTGGGGCAAAAGTATGAATGAGAGAATAAGTGGGAACAAAGTGGTGATTTTACCCTTTTCGGGGAAAAGTATGAATGAGAGAATATGTGGGAACAAAGTGGTGATTTTCCCCAAAAGTTTAATTTTGAAGTGCTTTTGCGTGGGAACAGTTACCGTGAGGTAGGAAGTTATAATACGGGGAAGTGGTTCCCAAATGTGGGTGACAAAGCATACGGAGAAACACAAGTTTTCTCCCTTCCCTACTCTATAAATCCTTCTTTCCTCTCTTTTCTTCCCTTAGAGCATTTGCTGTGCCTCAAATCTGGATCCACCCTTGTGATCCAAATTCTGAGTGGGTATATGTGGAACCATCCACTCAATCAATCTACAGGTACGCCTGACATCCTTCAGTATGTTCCATATTTATGCAGAAAAGAGAGTTAAAAAACAAGAAACATAAGACTATTATATATAGATACACAAAACACAGACAAATATATATATAATAATAATTATATCACAGAAGATATTGTTTGGATGAAAGTGAGCAGAAGCAACAAAGTTGCAGTAATCACGGATGCAATTCTCCAAGGAGTGCTCCAATATTCACGCACAATATTGCCTTATCCTTGTGACAAGGGTTTTCACAAAATCCGTCCATTTCTCTACAAAGTTTGATATAATCTTCGTTCTATTACAGTAACACCGTTGCAGAGTTTGTTCACCATGGAAGCAACTTCATTACTATCACCCAAATTGTTCACCATGATCTTCTTTCCAACAAGAATGTCGACATCTTTTTCGTTGTTAATAAGATCATCCAAAAGGGATACATATTCAGTTACATAGCCTGATGAGGGATGGTAGTGACACATCTAAAATGCGATCACATTTCTAAGCATAGTCTTAGTGGAATCACATACCACAATGCCTGGTATTGTGAACACTTCTTTGGAATATTTTAACTCTGTTACAAAACTTTTTTTATCAGCTTGAAATTTCATCCCTGCCTCATGTAGTTGACTTACATTGTGTCACTACTACAAAAGGTACTTTTTACGCCCTATTTTTAACCTAATAGGCGCCCTTTCTCGGGGGGTGTATATGTGAGGGGAGTAGAAAGTTAGGGCCTACGGCGCCCTATATGGTGAGAGGCGTCGTAGGTTGGACCTACGATGCCCAATATATACATGTAGGGCACCGTAGGTTACACCCTACGATGCCCTATATTCCTAATGCAGGGAAAAAATGAAAAGGAACAATGGATTTCAAAATTTGCGAAATTTAAATTTGCGTAAAAACCCAACGCAAGCAAACCCAACGCATTTATTTTGTATAATAAGCGAAAAATTTGCGTTTTGGTTAAAGGAACAATGGATTTCAAAATTTCAAAAATGAAAAGGAACCTAACCCAATGGCAACGGGCGTCAGCCAACTCATTCACTCTCTGCCTTCCGCTGGTATGGAACACACCGACAGCGCATCTCCTTATTTCAAAATTTAAATCTCCCCCAACATTTAACATATATGTAAAAAGCAATGCATGCAAAAAAAACATATAAATCTATATATATACCTCAACAACGGCGATGGCGAGCAGCGGCGAGCGACCGATGACGAGCAGCGACGGGTGACTGACGACAAGCAGTGACAAGCGACCGACGATGAGCAACGACGCACGACGTGCAGCGACCAGCGACGGGGGACGGGCGACGAGCAGCGACGGGCGACGTGCAGCAACGGGCGACGGGCGATGCGCAGCGACGGACGACCGGCGATGAGCAGTAACAGGTGAAGAGCGACGTGCGGCTAGGTTGGAGGAGTGGGAGCAGGTATGCGCGGGAGAGAAGGTGAAAGTGAAAGTGTGACAAAGACCGGAAGTGAAGAGGTAACAAGGGCGCCCTTTTGGTGCCCTATCCTCAGGTAGGGCGCCTAATCACTTCTTATAATTACAAAAATGCCACCGCCTTCATTTTTTACTCCCTTTTTTTAAAAAAAAGACGCGAATTTCAGTAGTAAAAACTATCATCTGTAGTAGTGTGTGACCAATTCATTGGCATGCCAAGTTGTCTTGATAATGGATCCCTTGGTAAGAAAAAGGTACGTAATACATCGTAAAGGTGTAGCCCTTATTTAAGATTATTACCATCATTGAAGATATTGTTGAACATATTATATGCTTCATTGTTTACATGATATATCTGATCCAAGAAGACTTTCACAAAAACATCAAAGGTTAGCTTAACAAATGAAGTGCTATAGAAGCTGCTTGGAAAAGTTAGGACATCGAATAGTTGAGCAAGAACGAAGAATGGAAGTTGATTCTCAAGCAAAATCAAGTCATATAAAATGTAAGATGTGGCCAATAGCTTTTGAACCCAATGCTTTCCTTTGCCTACCTCTGCAAGAAAGAATTCTATGATGAAGCAAGCATCAGTTAAAACCATGCTTACAAATTTATGGCTCTTCATATGTATGGTCTCTGAATAACAACATCGAATCTTGTCTTCCAGTTCTTTTAGGGCCTTGAAATAATACTCTAATGACTTCTCTGCATCTAAGTTCCTTTTGAGAAATCTGTTGAGATACCACATCTTTAATTCTTGCATTGGTTTTAATCTTTTCCTTCGATGATGATATGGGCCAATGGAAACCATAGAAGGAGTGTAGGCTTCTTCATTTACTTTCCGATGTTTTGGTGGCACCTTATCGATGCACCAACTTGATGTTAAGGAATGATCCTTGTCGTCTGCAATTTTCAACTTGGCTTTCAAACCATTTAACTCATCCGAAGCCCTAGCACTATTTGAAGGCCGATCCCTCTCATCAAATTGCCCCTATCCCTCATGATCTATGTATGGCATCTTCTTGGCTATCGTTTCCATTCCCAACTCAAGTCTCTTTGATTTATGATGATCCTGTAACGCATTCAGGGCAAGCAATAAAAAATACTTTCGTATGTTCATGAGATAAGTAACTTCAACTAATTCACTGAAATTAATTAATGCTAGTTAACTTATTAAACATATTCTAAGTTGAAGAAAACTTTTAACTTTACCCATATATTCAATGAGGTTTTTTTGTGAGAGGGAACAATAAAATGAGTCAATTAACATTAGTTACATGGAAAAAGTGATAAATAAGCATTAATTAATTTTTAAGTGACTTAAATTATGGATCAAGACATTGAACTTACAGTTCAAATAGGATTGTCAGTTAAGATATTTAATTACCTAAAAGTTCATTAATAAATAATAGTCGATAAGCATACCATGATAACTTACAATATAAGAAATGACGACATGTTTTACACTCTTCAATTGTTATCCGGACTTTTAGCAAACAACTTTATTTGCTTTACTGTAATAATAATAAAGGTTTAATTATTATTTTCTGACATCAACCGTGATGGGATTAGAACATACACGCAGCGGAATTTAAAATTTTCTAATCCCAAATACGGATCTGTCAAAGGCGTTTAGATCAAGGAGATGAAGGCGTACCTTTTGCGTTTCAAGATTGTCTCTTGCTTTGCGTCTGGATCTCTTCAGGTTCCACAACGTCCCGCGTTCTTACTTCCGATCACGAGGAGCCGACGTTCTTTCAATCGCCTCACTCTACCGGTATCCACGCGAACAGTCTGCAACAATAGCAGCGTGCTAGCACCTCTTTGTTCCACTCTCTCTCTCTCTCTCTAGGGTTTCTTGGCTCAAGGATGGACTCAATTTCGAAAATTGGATTACTCTTCTGTCCACGAGCACTTATCTTTATAAAGCTCATAGAGTCCATCATAATAAAAGATTAATCTTTTATTAATCTTGAAAAATTCGAATTTTAATTTTAGAATGATATTCTACATCTAATCTTGAAATTCAAACTTCAAAAGATAATCAAGATCTAATATTAAATTTCGAATTTCAAAGATATTCTAGATCTAATATTGAAATTCAAATTTCAAAAGATATTCTAGATCTAATATTGAATTTCAAATTTCAAAGATATTCTAGATCTAATCTTGAAATTCAAATTTCAAAAGATATTCAAGATCTAATATTAAATTTCAAATTTCAAAGATATTCTAGATCTAATCTTCAAATTCAAATTTCAAAAGATATTCAAGATCTAATATTGAATTTCGAAATTCAATATTGAAAATGTTAAATTCGAATTTTGCAATCTTAACTTGGATTAAATTGATCTGATCAAATCATATCCATTTAATTAATCCAAATAATGAGCCAACAGATTTAATTTATCCTCATAAATTAAATTGACGTTAGTTGTTTAATTTATCAAATAAATTAAACTAACACACACAAATATTATTTAT
>JANTPZ010135732.1:0-29391 GCA_025593235.1 Vachellia pachyceras
GTTTCTGATCTGATCCGGCCGGTCCGGTCCGGTCCGGTTTCCCATTCAATGGAATTAATATGTACTTATAAAAAGAATTTCATTAAATAATTAAAAATAATATATCCAAGACTTGTGAATTGTCAGTTCTGGGTGTGATTAGAAAAATCTATATATGAAACACAAACAAATCTTAAAAAAATATGATCTCTATTTCTGATCCTGACAAGTTTCTAACATCTAATCACGTCCTGAATGGCTAATTTGTGTGCGCGCGCGCGCATATTCACACTAATTTCTAATAAGCAAGAATGATATTTACCATGAAGTCATAAAATTAACATAAGCAAGGGGAAGAATAGGAAGCTGTGAGAGCAAGAGCAAAAATTTTGTGGGATTCAACGTAGCAACAATCCCAGGGGGGAAAAACAACAGCACACAGTTGCACCACTGCAATTAAAAGACACAACAGTTCACATACATATTAGAAACTATGATCTGAAGACAGATTAAGAAAGCAATAAGAGTTCATACAAATAACTTGTTACAGCTCTCTCTAATTTAATTTCCTTTCTCATCATGACAAGACTTCGAACCAATGACAATCTTTTGGTTATTGCAATTCTGGAGAGTTGATCACCACATGTTACATGATCAAGATCCTATCCACACATACAGATAACTTGTTATAGCTCTCTCTAACATGAGTAGTTTGTAATTGCAAATGTAAGGGTTCAACTAAAGAACTATAATGACTCCCAGAAAAAGCACCCCATGCTCCACCAAAACTCCAAAAGAAGGCATCTCGAAAATCATCCGCCTTCAAATTATGAGATAGCCTGTTTCTCCCTCCTACTGGTTTATCAATGGATGGGCGATCTTCTTGCAGAGGTGGACGGCACAGAAAAGGTTTTGCTTCGTAACTACTTGACCCAAAGTTTGCAAATTGATTTTTTCATGTCTGGTGTCATACCAGATAGATTATTGTAAGCTACAGAGAAGACAAACAAGGAGTACAAATGAGTTAGTTGTGTAGCAATGTGACCCGTCAATTTGTTGTGTGAAAGATCAAGGGTTTCTATCTGATTAAAGTTGGAAAATATTTCTGGAATAGGCCCTTTCATTTGATTATTTGACAAATTTAGTGCTTGGATAGTGCTTAAAGATCCAATTTGTGGAGGGATTTCACCTGTCAATTGATTGCCTGAGAGATCCAACCCAGACATGAAATTTAAAATGCTTCCTTTGAAAGATTCATACCTTTTTTTATGTGAAATCGACCTCTTGGTCTCTATACAATGTAACATCATGTTTTGCTTCATCTGTAGTTATTTCCCCGTCATAGGGTTAAACAAATACCACGACAATCTTGTAGTCTATGACACAACACAACTTCCTATTTCGGTTTCCCTTGTTTATCCATCATTCCAAATGTCAAATGTGATGCTACTCAAGCAATATGGTATGCTTCCAGAAAGCTTATTTTGAGAAAGATCTAGTATACTTATCTTCTTGAGCTCACACAAATACATGGGAACATAGCCTTCAAGTTTGTTTTCTTTTAAAATGAGGACCCATGAATTCAAAAACGAACTAAGCAATCTTAGAACTTGTCCGGAAAAATTGTTCTACATGACATACAAAGTCAACAAGGGGGGATTGGCCGAAGCAGAAGGTAGAGTTCCCATGAAATGGTTGTTTTGCAAATGCAAGTACTCAACAATGGCATATTCATACAACTTAGCAGAGAGCCATTGAATTTATTTTTGAGGAAGCTCAATATATGTAAGTTCAATCAAGTTGCACAAACTTTCTGATAGTTAAACTGTTAAAGAATTTTTGGACAAAATGAAGTAACTCATGTTTAAAATTTCCAATCCAGTCTGGTACTTCACCAAATAGTTGATTGGAACTTATATCGAACATTCTTAATCCAGTACTATTGATTATCTCACTTGGAAACTTTCCTTTGAAGCTACTGTTGTTGAGATCCATAAACACCAAATTTGTGAAATTTGGTCCAATGGGCAGACATGGACCACTCTGGTTGTTGTTTGACAACTTCAAAAACCTCAATTCATTGTTTCCCTGACCGAATTCTTAGGGCCAGACAAGTAACCAGGCAAACTATTATTTGACAAGTCAATATCATTTAGTTGTCTCATTTCACTTTCACCTATGAAAGCTGGAAAGCCAGCTCACAATGAAGTTGAAGACATTTTAAGAGAAATCAAACTGGGAAAATTGAAATCAATATGAAAAGGGATGGGTTAGAGGAAATATCAAAAGATTCCATTTGAAGTAATTTGAAGGTGGAATTGAGCTCAAAGGGACAAGTGAACAAGTTATGAGGCAGATTGAAACTATTTAACTCTGTTGTTTGTCAAAATCCAGGATGGGAAAATTCCTGAAATGTTCAGGTAGCTAAGTTCTAGATCAAGCAAGCCATATTGATGCAGGAGAAAAGTAGGCATTATGTTATTGTTGGCTTTATTCAGATTGCAATTGATGATGTTGAAAAGCCTCAATTGGAAGGGAGGGATAAAAGAGGGATTCACAGTTTCAAGATTGAGATTGGTGTTAGAGCATGAAATGAAAATGATTATGAGGTTGGAGTGGTTGGCAAGCAAAGAGAGGGAGAATGAGCCACTAAAAAGTAAAATAGACATCGGAAAGAGAAAATTTCTAGTAGAGATCTTAAAGAGAATGGAAAAGTGAGGAAGGATCATTAAAAAGTAAAAAAAATCACTTTTGCTGTTGAGATGAGTGATTGGACCTCCAAAGGTAATCCCAAACACACCTTTTGTAAATGTTTAGAAAAATTTTATCTCAACTTAAATACGATTTTAGATATATCATTGCATGCAGTGATGGCTAAAAACGTGTTTAGTAATGTCAAAAATCACTTTTTTTTCAACCAAAAAAAGCCTATTTAAGTCTAAAAGGATGTTTGACATGTCTTTGATATTCACTTGATTAACTTTGGTGCTCTTGATATGCATGGAAACTGAGACCTGTTCATTAAGGGCTTGTTTGGATCACATTTTTAGAATAACTTTTACAAATTTCGAGACAAAACCTAAGTTTTGGAGAATAGATTTTGGAAAATAGCATTTATATATTCCGAGGCAAAACCTAGGTTTTGAAAAGTGATTTATGTTTAGGAAGTTATAGCTTTTACGGATATCAAGGTAAAAAGTATGTATGAAAAATGAAAGAGAACGAATGAAAAGTAGAAAATAGGAAAGAGAAGAAAGAAAATGTAGTAAAGTGGAAAGGGAAAGAAGGAAAAAGTATAAAAAAAGAAAGAGAAAGAAGTGAAAAAGTAGGAAAGATGAAAGGGGAAAAGTAGGAAAAATAGGAAAAAATATGAAAGAGAAGATTTAGGTTTCAAATTGAGTTTTTGTAACCAACATAACTTTTCAGATAAATTTTTGTACTTAGACAAAATTTAGATTTTTGGTCAAAACCTAATTTTTGAAATTATACCTAAGTTTGAGAAGGTAAAGGCTAACAAACCCAGAAGATAGTGAGGAAATGGTTCTATGGTTATAGCTGCAAACTAACAACAGCTATTGGAGAAATGATACGGATCATTATTCATAGTCTTTAACTGTTTTAGTCTAAAGGATTTAGACAAATTGTTGCATTTTCTAACAGTCATCTGTATAGGGTCATGATTTGACACAGACTTCTGAAGATTTTATAGAACAAGCTATATTTGGAGGGATGAGCAAGTTGCGGTCCATTATAACACCCAAGAGAAAAAATCCTTTTCTAACAAACTTGTCAAACACTCTTGTAGACTCCTGCTTTGAAGCAGCTGTTTTCCTAGTATCCTTTGGTTGGAGTTAATTTTATTTAAGGTACTTTTCGAACATTAAATATAGATACATCTTTTAAAGAAGATTTAAACATTAATTTACTATGTTGTGAATGATTAACCCTTTGACTAAACCTAACCTCATGATCGTTTGGAAACATTTTTTCTGAAGTACATGTATCATCATACTCGAAACAATAAATGTGAACAATTTTTCAACAGGATTCAAACCTTAATTTACCATATTGTAAGAAGATAACCTCTCCCATTAAATCTAATTATCGATATTGAGATTTAAACTTGTAACTTTATGAGTTGTGAATTAATATCTCATCAATTTGATATGGTTCAATTTTTGTTGGTAGTTCTCTCGAACATTTGGTAAAAGACAGACCCCTGGAGGGCCTGAATCTAGTTTATAATGCATGAATGTGCCCACAAAGATAAGGCTGAATTGGAAGATTTCGTGGTCGTACAAAATCCCGTGAAGCCCGCACGTTCCCTCACATCAAAAGTCAATATTCCTTCAAATCAACAAATTTGAACCTTCCATTGTGGGATCCACTCAAATATTTGTTTGTGGTTGTGTTGAACAATCATAATTATTTAAATCGAAATAAAACTCTTCTCGTACATATTTATTTTGTCTGAAGTAACTTTTATCATTAATACAAATAAACACTAATTCAATTATTAAAGCAAAGATGATTAATGCCAATTTAGATTAGTAGTACGAGCTTTCAATATGATTTGCTTTTTACTTAAAAAAATTTTATCTTAATATACGTGAACATAGGTTAAAACAAACAAGGTCTAATTCAATTTCCAATGGAAATAAAGCTTCAACATTTTTTTAAGTTGTTCAACATAAACAGTAATGCGACCATTTGAGTTTGGAGATTTAGAGTTGATACATTGCAAAATCATAATTTTTCTCCATGACATTTCAAACCTACCTCACTTCAATTTGAATGATTTATCGAAATTCAATCTAATCCGAAATAAACCAAACAAGATCATAAGAGTGATAAAATTCTACCATCAAGTAATAACGCTAAAATTTTCCCAAGGCTCTAATTCAAAGCCTTTAGATAAACTAATACAACTCCTTACCAATTAAATTTAATGTTTGATGGCTCAAAATCACAATTTTAATATGATGGATGGAAGCTTCTAGACTATGAGTTTGTTTAGCATTCCATTTGAAAAAGTTAAAAACCCGTTTAATAGTATTTTTCCGTAAAACAAGATAATCTACTTCACATATTTACCTGAACTTACGGAAAAAAAACACTACTCCATCACATTCCACCATTTATATCTAATCCATTTGATTAGTCACATCCATGACTATTCGCTTTTTCCCAACCATCACACAAATCAACATCAGCAAGATGGATTAAAAGAAATCCGAATCACTCAAGTGATTTCTTTTTCCTTGCAGCTTGAATGCCTAAAACTTAGAAAAAATGACGGAAAAAGTACTTCAAAAACAGTAAATCCCAAAAAGATGATTCGAAATTTTAAATCCCAGACAGATGATAGTACCTCGTGCGTCTTTACCCAAATTTTAATGACATATTCTCACTGCCCCTGAAACAGCAGCATTCAGTATCTCGCGCGTCTTTACTCAAGTTTAAAGGAAATGAAGTGAGGGATTTGATTAAGTTCTTATTTGATTCGATTAAGTATTTCTAAACCACCGTATTATTGCACTTCCTACACCGTTGGAGGAAAATTTGGTTTAGAAAGTTCATTGGAATGGAAAAAAAGCTCATTCGAATGAGTTTACTCTTTATAAATGGTTTAGAAAGCTTAAACTTCAAAATGATGTAACTTGCTCATTTCAATTCCAAATTTGACAAATGACCTATCATTGGAAAGCCCTTTGAGCCTACTTTCCAATGAAACAAACTGTAAACTTATATGATTTTTGATTTGAGAGATATTGGAAAAAAACCAAACATGTATCAGGAATACGTATATTCCAAACATATGTTTGGTCTATTGATTATATCTCTCAATCTAGATCTTCAATTGATATGAAACTTGTTCCATTTGAAACTAGACTCAAAGATTTGGTTTAGAAAGTTCATTGGAAATTTCACTTTATACACGGTTTAGAAAGTCCCCTCCAAAGGTGTAGAAAGTTCACTTTCTATATTGTTGGGGGAAAATTTGGTTTAGAAAGGAATGGAAAAAAAGTTCATTCGAATAAGTTTACTCTTTATAAACGGTTTAGAAAGCTTGAACTTCAAAATGCTGTAACTTCCTTATTTGAGCTTCAAATTTTATTAATGGCCTATCATTGGAAAGCCATTTGAGTCTAGTTTTAAATGGAATAAGTTTAATATCAATTGAAGATATAGATTGAGAGATATCATCAAAAAACCGAACATATATCTGGAATATACGTATTCCTGATACATGTTTGGTTTTTTTCCAATATCTCTCAAATCAGAAATCATATCATTTTGAAATTTGTTTCATTGGAAAGTGGACTCAAAGGGTTTTCCAAAGATCAATCATTTGTTAAATTTGGAGTTAAAATGTGCAAGTTACAGCATTCTGAAGTTTAAGCTTTCTAAACCGTTTATAAAGAGTAAACTCATTCGAATGAGCTTTTTTTCTTGAACTTTCTAAACCGAATTTTCCCTAACGGTGTAGAAAGTGCAATAATACGGCGGTTTAGAAATACTTAATCGAATCAGATAAGAACTGAATCAAATCCGTCACTTCATTTCCTTTAAACTTGGGTAAAGATGCGCGAGATACTGAAGGCTGCTGTTTCAGGGGGCAATGAGGATATTTCATTAAAACTTGGGTAAAGATGCATAAGGTACTATCATCTGTCTGGGATTTAAAATTTTGAATCACATTTCTGGGATTCACTGTTTTCATGGTAGATTTTCCGTCATTTTCCCTAAAACTTAAGAGTCAAATAACAAAACTTGAGCCAAAATAAATTTATATGAGAAAAGCTTCTTATATTTAATAACTTAATAACTAACCCTATCTCAAACCACACTACCACAGGTGGCAGGGTATTTGTGGTGAGCAAAAATTAAAAAACTTCAGGGAGAATATGGACATTTTCTGCACACACGGTTACAAGAAGTTTTTCTATCAGATAACCTCTTTCATTTTATGGTTAAAATATACTTTTAGTCCTTTATGTTTATATCATGTTTCATTTTAGTCCTTTAAGTTTAAAAAATACACTTTCAATCCCTCAAACTTAACACCGTTAGTTTCTCTTAACGGAAATTGCTGACTTATCAAATTTAATTGATGACTGTGCGATAAAACGTTGACAAACATACTCAAATTTTAATTTTAATAATATAATAAATTTAATATTTTAAATTATGTAAAATAAAAAAAAGATTTAAAATAACAGCGTTAAGTTTGGTGTATCAGCAATTTTAGTTAAGAGAAACTAACGGCGTTAAGTTTGAGAGTGAAAGTGTACTTTTTAAATTTAAAAGACTAAAATAAAATTTGACGTAAATATAAAGGACTAAAAATATACTTTAACTTTGATTTACCGGATACGATGAACCTTCATTTTGGTTGCACAAGATATATATAGTGTTAAGATGTTTAATTACCTCCGGCTTCAGCCTCTCTCTCAACATGGTAGTACAATAAAAAAAAACATAACAAAAATCTGGAAGTTATTGAACAACTGTAAGGTTTGTTGGGGTCCTGCTAAAAATCTGATTCAACTTTTTTCTTATGTTTCACTGTTACACCAAGTTCACCAGCTACGATCACAGTAGTTGCCATGTCCAGAAACATTCCATGTTCTGCAACTCCAGGAAGTTGCAGAATTGCGTCACTAGCAGCCTTGAGATCACCAATACTAGATTTGAAATAGAAATCCACAATGTAATTTCCATTATCAGTCACAAAGGGCTCATTGTTTTCCCCGAAAGTTCTCAACTTTGTGACGCAACCTGAATCCTGGAACATTTTTTGAAGCCTTGAGGCTGTGAATTTCCAGCAAAATGGTACGATTTCAACTGGCATGGCCAATCCACTACCTCCCAAATACTTGACTAGTTTTGACTCATCAACGATTACGATGAATTGCTTGCAAGCACCTTCTATCATTTTCTCTCTCAGGAGTGAACCGCCCCGGCCTTTAACCAGATTCAAATACGGGTCGACTTCGTCGGCACCGTCAATGGCGAGGTCGACGACCGGGTGGGAATCGAGATCTGAGAGTGGAATTCCGACAGATAGGGCTTGTTCGTGGGTCATCTTCGATGTCGGTATTCCTATGATGTTCTTGAGCTTGCCCTGTTGTAAGAGCTCGCCGATTCGGTCCACCGCATGCTTCGCAGTTGACCCGGTTCCGAGACCCAGGACCATGCCGGACTCAACATGCTCCACGGCCTTGTAGGCGGCGATTTTCTTGAGCTCGTCTTGGGTTAGAATCACAGACGAAGACGGAGATGAAGGAGGAGAAGAAGGAACCAGAAGACCTGTCCTGATGGCCGCCATTTCTCCGGACCTTGAAAAAGGCTAAGCACCAAAATGCTAGTCAATCTCAGGTATAAGAATCAAATCAAGACAGAAACTTTAACGGGTATTCGTGGAAGAAGCAAAATCAGAGTAAAATGGAAGAAACCCAGGAAGATATCAGCCAAAAAAAAAATCCCAGAACGAATCAAATCAAGATAGAAACTCACAGAAAATTGAGAATCTGAGTTATGGGTTTAAGAGGAACGAAAGTAAGAAATTGTTTAATCAACCCAGAAGAAAAGGGGATGAGAAAATCTGGGGAGCTAGGAAGAAAGAGACGAAGGTGGGTGATGTTTTAATCCAACAGAATGTGTGGCGGTGAGTTGAAGAAGTATGTGATTAGATTGATGAGGTTGAGAGAGATTTGAATTGGATTGAGGGTGGAGGCGAAAGAGGCAGAGGAGGGTTTTATAAATAAGTGAAGCGAGGAAGGAGGAGGAAGAGAAAATCGAAAGAATTTTAAAAGATAAAAAAAAAAAAAGTAAACTATACTTTATGTTTACTTCAGATTTCATTTTAGTCCTTTAAATTTTAAAAATGCACTTTTAATCCCTTAAAATTAACGATGTTAGTTTCTCTTAACGAAAATTACTGACTCATAGAATTTAATTGATGACTTTGCAATAAAACGTTGACAAAGCATACTCAAATTTTAATTTTAATTTAATAATATAATAAATTTGATTTTTTAAATTGTGTAAAATAGAAAAAAATTTAAAACAATAGCGTTAAGTTTGATGAGTCAGCAATCTCTGTTAAGAGAGACTAACAGCGTTAAGTTTGAGGGACTAAAAGTGCACTTTTTAAATTTAAAGGATTAAAGTGAAACCTCACGCAAATATAAAAGATTAAAAGTATACTTTAAAAAAAAAAAGAGTTTGCATTGAAAGGGATTTGGCACATTTTGCACGGTGGAGACTAGAGATTCGTCGAAAGAGCATATCTGCCAATTGTCCCTACGGAGTTTTATATGCGTCTGGGGAACCATTGGTTTTAAAAACGTTTAGAAGAATAATTTTATCCCGAAGATGAGTTTGTTTGGATGTAATTTTAAAAATAGTTTTTACAGATTTTGAGGTAAAATCTAGATTTTGAAGAATAGATTTTGAAAAATAGCTTTTACAGATTCCGAGTCAAAACCTATGTTTTGAAAAGTAACTTATGTTTGGAAAGTTATTAGCTTTTACGGATTCCGAGGTAAAAAAGTGGGTAGGAAAGAGAAAGAAAGAAAAAGTAGGAAAGAGGAAAGAGGAAAAAGTAGAAAAGAGAAAACCTAAGTTTCAAACTGAGGTTTTGTAACCAAAATAGCTTTTGGGAAAAAAATTTACTTGGACTAAACCTCGGTTTTGAGGTAAAATTTAGATTTTGAAACCAAACATAGGTTCTAGAATTGGTTTTCAAACAAACCCTATATTTTAGTCGGATACATTTATTTTTGGATAAACATTATATTCAAAGTGTATTTATTATATCAAAAATGAGTTTTTTAATTAAGAATGCATTTATGTTTGGATGAACGTTACAGTCTGTAAGTTAACGGTCTTTTGAGTACAAAATACATTTTAAACCCCAAAAAGTTGCCAAACACAGTAGATCCACACAAGTGAAAATAAAGAACCACTTGGATAAATGATGGCAGAAGTAATTGTTAGATAGAATAATTTTTGAAAAAGGAAGGTGGGGTAAAAAAAATATAGATGATATGATGTAATTTACATTTAGGTTGTAAATAACAAATTCCATTTTATTGAAAGAAAAATTTATTTTGATAAATGTTTAAAAAGTAAGTTTGGATGGAAAATGATTTAAAATAACATAAATTATTATTTTGTATATTATGATAATTTTAGGAAAAAAAATGATAAAAAAAATGTAAACCGCATGCGGTCCCCAAAGCTCCTTTCCAACAAAAAGCTCCTTTGATTTGACCTAAAGAGAGCCAAACAAGTGAAATTCTTTAAACGTGTATTTGACTTTTTTTTAATGTATCCCTTTAAGAATGTGATAGAGAAATACTTTTACGTAAGTCAAGATAAATATATAAAGAAGATTATCTCATTTTACAGAAAAATACTGTTGATCGTGCGTTTGACTTTTCCAGACGTTTCAACAAACAAGCTCAATACCACTTTTGGATGCTGAATAGACAAATTGGAACTCCAAGAAAAGAATTTTTTCATTAGCTTTCTTCATTTTATTTTAGACCTCACATTCAATGTACTATATTCATTCAATGTCTTTGAAAAAGTCATCCCTTTTCTATTCAAAATTCTCTTTTGAAACACTTTGACTCTAACTCAACAAAGACATATAGTTAATTATAATTGATAAGAAATTCTGAAATTGCATATTTAGTTTCCATTCCAACCAGTTTCATGCCGAATTGCCTTTTTTAATAGAGCTAAGTAAATAAAGTTTTTATCTTAAAAAAATTCTCTTTAAATTACCGTATCACATAAATTAATTTTTACAATCAACACTCATTATTACTATTATAGTGGAGAAAATTTCAATTAAACCGAGATGAAACACCAAAGTAAAAGCAAGATTTTCAAATATCTAATTAGCACTCTTGATTTGAATAAAAACTTGTTAAAAGTGCAAGCTTGAATTTAAATTTTTAATATTTCAGCTAAATTAATTTAATTGGGATTTTCTCTTTATACTACCTAGCATCTAATACACAATCAAATAATACAAATAAAAAATAATAGTTTGTAGAGCTTTAGAAATTCGTTGTTGTCGTATTGAGTTTTTTAAGGTGTTTTCTAACATTTCGTTTTGATGAAACGACGCTAGTGGCATAAGAACCGACAAAAGAAGAAAAGGCTGAAGGCATTCACAAAAATGGAAGCCCAAGTTGAACACTTCCATTCACTCCCTGACAAGACACTGCTTGTATGTGAAAGTGATTTTTATTTTAATTATATTTTCCAAATTGATATTAGGGTAAAATTAATTAATAGATATGACTTATATATGAATAGGCTTTCGCAAAATGATACTAGGCCAATTTTTAATATAAGACACGATTGATTAATTTGAGAAGATTAAGTGAGTTAAATAATTTTTTGCCAACTAAGTAAATTAAATAAATTACTTTAAAATATTTATATTTTTTATTTTTTTAAACTAATTTTCTTAACTTATTAATTGATATATATTCTAATTATACACATAAATATTCTTAGAGAGATCATGTAATTTATTTGACTTATTTATTCTCCTCAAAATAGTTAATTGATTCTTATATCAATAATTGGATGTAACATTTAACATAAGCTTGTTTGGATAATATATTATAAAATACATTTTCAAAATGTTTAAATCTAAAAAAAAGGGAAAGGATCCTCTCCACTACTCAAAAAGTAGTGGAGATCTTCACTGCACATCCAACGGCTGATATTTGCCCAAATAATTCCTCCACTATTCCCTCTTGAAATTATTTGGGCGTCTCAAAAGAAAGAAAAAAACGATAAATGAGAGCTGTTGGATGTGCAGTGGAGATCTCCACTACTTTTTGAGTAGTGGAGAGGATCCTTTCCCTAAAAAAAATATGGCATGAATGAGCCAATGTGATATGAGTTGCATTAATGTTGATGGAAGTAATTTAATTTGCTTTGGTTTAATTACCTTATAATTTGGGTGATTAATTAACTTTAGAATTGTGACCCTTAATGAGGTTATGAATTTGAAGTTTTGAAGTCTCTATTGAAGGTATAATGAGTACGAGTTATGACAAAAAAAACCTCGTAAAAAGATGAAGATTTCATTAGTTAGTGGGCTTATTTGACAGAACGTTTCCAAAAGTCAAACGCATGTTTTATAGTGTTTTTCCGTAAAATAAGATAATCTCCTTCACACATTTACCTCGGCTTGCGTAAAAGTAATTCTCTACCGCGTTCCCAAACGGGCACAGTATAAATATACTTCATGTGATCTATGACATAAATCACTTTAACTAATTCATCAGTTACCTTCAATTGAATTGTTTTTACAACTTGAAATAAAACTGGTTTTGAAGGAAAGAAGGGGAATAAATAAAAGGAGTCATCTTTAAGCGTTAATTACAGGGTTAAAGTTGACAAACAAATATTAATTGTTCTTCTTTCACCCAAAAAATATTAATTGCTCTCTAAATAATTTGTATTATTGACCAAAAAAATTCTAAAAAAAGGAGAATTATAATGGAGATGTGAAAGGAATCAATTTTCCTAGAGCCTACATCTTGTTTAATATTATTATTAATAATAATTAAGCATAGGCAAACAAGGTGCGAAACTTGCTTCTTTTGTTTTTTTTTAATTTTGAATTCTCCACATATTCCTTCTCTGTGATTGGCAACAAATTTCCAATATTTTATGTGATCAATCTTTTTCCATTATTTACTTATTCAATTCGTTTCACTTTCTTCATTCTTTTTTCATAAAGTTAAAATTTCTTTCACTTTCTCTTTGGAGTATTGTTGTGACCTGTGGGAATATTCGTTTCATCCACTAGCTAAGTCGGATAGATCTAAGGACATTGGACTACACACACACACAATGACTTGTGAAAGACTTTTTAGAATGGCATTACATTTGAGGTTTTTTTAATTGACAGATTGAAAAGAAAATTATTTTTCAATTTATTTCATTCATACGATGAGAGAGTAGCCATTATAAAATCATACAATTAATTCACTAAATTAACATTTATTGTACATGGTTACAAAAAAAAAGTATTCTTTTAGTTAGAAAATCTACTCATATTGTAACCCCTATTTAAATGGAGAGAAAAATGCGAGAGTAAAAAAACAAGAGAGAAAAATGGAAGCATAATTGTGTTTCCCCCTCTTTGAACAGGGGGTGGAAAAGTGAAAGAACAGAAAAATTTGGGAGACAATAAGTTGTGGAATCCACTACATTTTTTGTCCAACTTTTCTCTTTTCATGTGAAGAAAATCCATATAGGCTATGATGCATTCAACATCCTAAAATATTTTTAATATCTTGATGTTGAATGCATTAAAAAATATTTCAAATTTCTAGGTGCACATGAACAAAAAGTATTTCGAAGCGTTGGATGCACTAAAAGAATTACTGTAGAGTCTTGGACGCACATGAAAAAATATTTCAAAGTGCTATATAAACGCGAACCCAATATATTTCCCAATATTTAATCTTGTGAGTTGACATGAGCAAACTTCTAGGTTTCAATGGTCCGAACTACATGTATTGAAAGCCTAAAATTAAGTTATATTTGAAGAGGGTGTGTGTGTCTATATATATATATATATAAGTATATTCATCTGGGTTAAGGGTCAATCTTCTCTCAAAAGTTTTTTTTCAAAATACCACTGGGTACCTGGAAGTTTTATTCATATCAATGTCGTCTGATAAGTGAAAATTTCGTATCAATGTCAACCTATTTAGATGGAGCCCTAACTATAGTTTACGCGTAGCATTTCCTACAAGTTTGCTTCCAGCTTGGAGTTCACAGTGGCTTGAGGTTGGAGGCCACGTCAAAGGTAGAACAAGACTTTACCATTTATGACAGTGGAGGCTGCCATTAAAACCTTGAACCACCAACAACCCACACAAAACTTTAATCGAGGATAGCATAGAGAATAGAGGGGACTTAATGGTGGATTCAACAGTAGCATCGTCAACAAGTGGACGCAAGCGCAGGGTCGCATATCTGAGAGGGTACAATCGAGATGGGGTAAGAATGAAGGTCCGACAAGGTACTGCCATTGTGGAGTGGTTTCACCTTTTCAGACATCGTGGATGGAGGTGAATCCTAGAAGGAGATTCTATAGGTGCCAAAACTATCATCAGGTTTGTGTTTATTAAATTTTGTGTGATAAATGAGTTATATGATTTGGTTCTGAAGGTGTCATAACTTTCTTTCGATAGGGTGTTTAATGTACAGGGATTGGGTGTTGACTATTTCCATTGACATGATGAAGAAATGGAGGAAAGGTCAATAGAGGTAATTAATGAGTTACTTGACCATATTGTTAGATTTTATGATGAGAATGCAAGGCATCGGAGAGGAGATGACCATGTTGAAGGCCATATCGCTGAAATACATGGTCAGACAAAGAAGACAGAAAGTAGGATGAGGATTGCTATGCTCGCATTGGTTGCTACTTGGATGTTGATATTGTTGAAGCAAATATGTAGTTAAAGGCTGTAAGTTTGGATAGAAGGTGTGGACTAAAATGTATTTGTTTGACAGTGGATTGATGTAATATGTAGTTTAAGGAAATATTTTTTTAAGAGCCAGTAGGTGCAATAAGATTTTTAGTTGTACATGACTTTAATACTTAAGTTGTACCTGTGTGAATTTGAACAGAATAATTTTTTTCACCATAACACTCAGAAGTCAGGTTAACTCGACAAAGCAAACAAATGATAAAATCTCCTTTACATCTCTAAATCTTTCATAAGTGTTTTTAGATGACTTCTGAAAAACACTGAGAAGGGTCTTTATTCATTTGAATGACAAAGAAATATATAATACTGTTCATTCAAATAACATGAGAGCATTCGAACAAGTTTCTAAAGAATACGCTTGAGAAATCCCTTTATCCTTTCCTCATCCATTCACCATCAAAGCAACATCACACACAGTGTCATTCCTTTATTCTTAGCTTTATTCAACATAATGAGATGATCAAACACAGTGTCATCCCTTTGATTCCAAGCTTCTTCGGCTCTAGTCGTAGGACCAACGTCTTCAACCCCTTCTCCCTGGATGTGTGGGATCCATTCTAGAACTTCACCATCTCCGCCCCTCGATCCAAGTTGGCAAACGAGACTGTGGCGATCTCCAACAAGAGGATTGACTGAAAGGGGCAAAAGAAGGAGGATGTGAAGGCGGAGATCGAGGAGGGGACTCATGGTTGTCGATGAGATGTGATGTGGAGTAATGGGTAAGGGTGAAAGAGAGAGAGTGTGTGGGGGAGATGTACTAGGGAGGGATTATAGGAAGAAGAGATAGTAATGGAGAAGAGGACAAAGAATGGGGTGTGGTTTTTAATGTGCTTGTTTGGAAAAATTTATTTACTCTCTAAAAGTACCTTCAACAATGTTTTTCCGTAAAACGGCATAATCTCCTTCACATATTTACCTCGGTTTACGTAAAATTACTTCTCTATCGTGTTCTCAAACTGACAAAATAAGAAATTGAACAAGTCGGAAAGAAGGAATTAAGAGAAGAGGATGACGTGGGGTCATGTCATAGGTAATGGTAAAGTCGTAAAGCAGAGAGAGAAGGCACAGGAATTGTTGAAGGAAAATTCAAATTGGAGTTAGGGGAGAGGAGGAAGGAGGAGGACAACCTGGAGAAGAACGACACGTGCTAGTACACACTGACTACTGAGTTGGTGATGGATGGATGGATAATGTGTGGTTGTTTAAAACTACAATTTTTTGAGGCTGCATTTTGGGTCCCGCCAACCCATGTGAGCCAGTCTGCAACCCACGGGCTGGCCAGCATTGTCACCCCTACACAACAGGAGTGGGACCATCCTTTTCATCATCTGATGCCATTACAATTTAAACCTAATAATTTAAACTAAAATCTTAATTAATCCACTATTAGCAAATATAATCGACAAATATACTGACACAAAGGAGCCAAAAGGTTCCACCATGCAAACAAAAATCACCACAGACAGCTATAGTACAGAGTGCTATCCCTGAACTTGTAGGATGAATCTTTGCCACCTCCTTTAGTTGATGAAACTACTAAAAAAATGAAGCACTCTCCCTTTCCCTAGCAAATCGTCTCTCACTTTCCTCACCCTGTTTCCTAAAATACCTCATACCTTCTTCACCTTCAACTTCCCCCTTTTACCCTCTCAATTTTTATTTTCATTTTTTCAAGAGTCTAACCAACGTGTATATTACCAAGCCACCTGTCTGCCATGTCACTCGTCTACATGTCATCTTAAGGCCTAAAATTCAAATTACATGGTCAATGTTATGGCTCATACAAGATTAACCCTTAGCCCTATTCATTTTACAAGTTGCAAGTAGGATTTGACTTGTCAATATGTGTGATGGCTATGTGGGATCTTCCAACTTGATGTTATATTGTACTTTAAGGTTTATTTGCTGATCATCTCATTGCCTAATAATATATGGCCATGTACTTGTGATTTTACGATCTATCATGGTTTGAGAGTATGAATTTACACTACAAAAAAAGGCTGCATTAGTAGCGGTTATTTTATGTATTTGTAGAGGTTATAACCGCTACAAATACAGGTTGTAGCGGTTAAAAAAACCGCTGCAAAACTCACTGTGGCAAACAATTTTGCAGTGGTTCAAAAGAACCCCGACACACATAGATTAAACCGTTACTAAATTTGAAGCGTTTATAAAATAACCGCTACACATTCTCGACCCAACGGATAGAGGTCTGAACATTTTGTAGCGGCCCATAACCGCTACTAATCTAGCCAAATGCGACAGTAGAACGTGACGTTTACAGCGGTTACAAAAACCGCTACTAATTTAAATTGTAATTCCCGCCAAAAATTCATGAAATTTTCCCTCTAAAATTTTGCAGCAGTTATATAACCGCTACTAAATAAAATAGTAATTCCCGCTTTTTTTTTCAAAGGTGAAAAAAATTCCCTCCAAATTTTGTTTGCGGCGGTTTCACTAACCGCTACTAATTTAACAAGTTGTTCGCTCTTTTTTGTAGTAGTTTTTCAACTGCTACTAAATATAATTTAATGGAAAAATAAAAAAAGGGGATGGGTTTAAAAATTATTAACCATTGTAGTGGTTCTAGAACCGCTACTAACTATTACGAAGTTTTTAAAAAAATAACAGACTAATTAAAAAAATTTGTAGTTAATAAATACTTTAAACTAAAGAAATAGAAAAAAATTAAAAATAAAAACTTTTTAAATATTGTTTATATTATATTGACTAACAAAACTTACAACAAAAAATTTAAAAAAAAAAGTAGAGACAAATTAAAAGGAATGACGAAATCAAATATTTAGAAAAAATAAAACATTAAATTAATAAAAATAATACAAAAGCCAGAATTAATTTAAAAACTGAACAAGCAAAATAGTATAGAAAGAGCAAACCAAATATTTAAAATTCATTAAATAAATTAACATCAACAATTAACCTAAAAAAATAAACCAACAAACCAACGAAAATGCTAAATCAGAAGAAGACAAACACCAACAACACTCCATCATCACAAAGGCATAAGTGAAAAACATATGGGAAAGGCAGAAGTGAAAAATGTATAGGAGGGGAAGGGTATTTATAGGCTCTTCTGTGTGCATTAGCAGCGGTTTAGGTCACAGAAATTTGCAGCAGTTTGATTTTAGCAGCGGTTTAGGTCCCGCAATTTTGCAGCGGTTTAAGGTGACAATGGTTGTAGCTGCAACGTTTTAGATGACGGTTTTTGCAGCGGTTTTTCATATTTGCAGCGGTTTAAAAACCGCTGCAAATACGTTCAACATTAAAAAAAAATTACGCATCTGATTTATTTATTCATCTTCATCAGCTCTAACAAGGGATAAAGCTTCATCTCCTTCGGGTAAGAAGTTTTGAAAATTAGTATGCTGGAATGGCTCCGCCTCATGTGTCAACTGTTCATCACTATCACCCATGTCATAAATATCTCTGGCCTTAAGATGAACAACCATACTCCAATCTTTATGTTTATGATATTCGACATAATAAACTTGATGTGCCTCTGATGCTAGAATATATGGTTCATCATCTGGAGAGTCACATGTATGAATGAGCCTTGAGAAATTCACATATGTGATGCCTAAATCATCTGTAGTTATTCCACGAGCAGTTGTCGTATTTTCCCAGGAGCACTTGAAAAGCATGACGGTGAATTGACTTGGGTAATTCAATTCGATGATGTCAACTAGCTTTCCATAGTAGGGGACACCTCCAAAACGCATGTCACCATCAATGGAGCTCGCATAACTTCTTGTACCGAATGTCCCAAAAACCCTGGAATTTTGGGTGAGAGAACCTTGATCACGTGAAACTGTACAGAACTTGAAGCCATTGATGTTGTATGTGGTAAACCTTCTCGCATATTGGAGCGGCCCAATGGCAAGAGTTGTCAAATCAACTGGGTGGGGTTGTTGTCATTGCACATTCGACGTGTAAATTAACTTGGGAATTCTCTATGTACCCTTCTATCAACCTCAACAGACGTCTATACCCTGATACGTAGTTGACGCTTGACATAACTTCTGAACTCTCTGACATAATTAAACATATATATATTAAATTAATAAGATAATATGTTGGTAAACATACATTAAATTAATAAGATAATAGGTTGGTACTGATACTTTCTGAATGAAAGGATCTACTTGAGTGTAGTTGATGAGTACATGTCGGTGTGCCTGAAGCATCTCATTAAGAGTGAGGTTGAAGTATTGATGTCCTCCAACTGCTCTTCCAACTGGAGGAAACAAACTGGCTGCCGATATTGAGGGACCAACATCAGGTCAATCATCAACACGAGGATGACGGTTGAAAGATGTCTCGATGTCATCAAAGTACCGTGAACAAAAGTTCAGGACCTCATCCCCTATATATCATTCCGCTATTGAACCCTCTGGTCATACCTTATTCCTGACATATGACTTCAATTTCCCTAAAAACCTGTAATAAGTTAAAACATTAAGAAAATTAGTAAATTGGTTATATATATGTAATAATGTGTGTGAGTACCTTTCAATGGGATACATCCAATGATATTGAACCGAGCCTCCGAGTTTTGCCTCTTGGACAAGGTGCACGGTGAGTACACCATGATAGTGAAAAATGAAGGAGAGAAGATCATTTCCAGATGGCACAATATGAGAAATATCTGCTGCTGCAGTTGATCTAAGTCCTCAGTGATAAGAACCTTTACACACAACTTTTTGAAGAATGAATAAAACTCTACCAACACCGTTGACACTTCTAGATGCAATGTGTTTTTAAGTGCCAATGGTAGTAATTGTTGCATAATGACGTGGGATTCATGAATCTTTAATCCAGATACCTTCCGAGACTGTAAATCGATACACCTTGAAATGTTGCTTGAATATCCATTAGGAACCCTAATGTTCTTCAGAGAGAAATATATCCTTATTCGGCTTCATTAAGGTGAATTTGGCTGGTTGAAACTTGTCATTGTCGTCTGGCCAAGCATCTTGACGTATTCCCATAGATTGTAAATCCTTCCTGGCTCGTAGATGATCTTTGGACATCCTAGATTCGTTCAACAAAGTGTACAGAACATTATCGCACGCATTCTTTTTAATGTGCATAACATCAAGACTCTGACGTAACATATTAGTCTTCCAATAAGGAAGAGTAAAAATATACTTCTCTTCCGCTATTGTTAAATCGGGTCAACCTCCAAAGTACTACGTGGTCTCCTTCCGCCTCATTCTGACTTATTATTTTTTCCAAACTCAAAATTAACATCAGTAAGCTGATTCAAAATATCGGAACCACTTAACATGACAGGTGGTCCTCTTCTTTTATGTGTTCTATCAAAACGATTTCTTTACAACCTAAATCTATAGTTGCCATCAAGATATCGGCGATGTCCGATAAAGCACCACTTCCGACTGTGTGGTAGACGTAATGGCTCCGCGTCAAAGTTACACACGGGACAAGCGAAGCCAGTATGCACGTTCTATCCAGATAAAGTTTCAAGACCCAGAAAGTCACTTATCGTACACATCAAAGCCGCACGCAATTTGAACTGCTCCTTATCATATGCATCGTATGTCTCAACCCCATCATTTCATAATTCAACCAACTCATTCATCAAGGGTAGCAGGTACACATCAATATCGTTTCCTGGTGCTTTTTTTCCTGGGATGATCATAGACAAAATGAATGAGTTCTGTTTCATACACATCCAAGGAGGCAAATTGTATGGAACTAATACCACATGCCAAATACTATAACTTGTGTTTAGGTTCCCAGAAGGATGGAATCCATCAGTCGTCAGAGCAAGGCGTATGTTTATCGGATCCGCTGTAAAATCTGGAAATTCTTTGTCAAACCCCTTCCAAGCCTCGGAATCCTGCGAATGTCTTAACTTACCATCGGGATTCGCTTCAACAGCATACCACCTTATGTGCTCAGCAGTTTTAGTCGAGAAATACAATCTCTGAAGTCGCGGCTTCAAAGGAAAGTACCTAAGAATCTTTGCAGGTTTGTTCTTCTTATTCTTCCCCGTCCCGTTCGGCTTGTATCTCATGGTGTTTCACCGCTTGCAAATTTCTCTATCCGCATCTTCTCCCCAATAAAGCATGCAATCATTTGGACATGAATGGATTTTTCATACTTCAAACCCAATTTAGTGATAATCTTCTTTGCATCATCAAAAGATGCTGGGATCGATGCTTTAGGGAATGCGTCGAACAACAATTCTAATATTATCGACATTCCCTTATCAGATATACCACATAGACACTTCATGTGATACAATTTAATTAAAAAATATAATTTGGAGTACTTTCCACACCTAGGATATAGAGCTTTGTCAACTTCTTCCATGACCTCAAAGAAAGTACGAGCTTCCGCGTTCCTCATGTACTGAGGTTCCGGACCTTGCACTTCATCTGTGACTACATTGTCATAAACCCCAAAACCATCACGAAGTGCATCATTGACGAGGTCAACGCGGTCCTCTTGCACTCCTATTTGCTAGAATGCAAGATTACACTCTCTCAAGACATCACCTGTTTCTCCATGATATACCCAGTTTTCGTAACTTAGAGGGAACGGCTTAACTATCAAGTGTTCCCTAACAACATCTTTAACATGCCATTTTTTGAAATTACATATAGAGCAGGGACATGAAATCTTACCATTAACCTTGCCATGTCTATCAGCAAAATCCAAGAAACTGTTTAATCCGGCCAAATATTGAGCGGATGTGCGAGGAAACCTGATCCATAACTTATCCATCACGTGAGACTTGAGAGCACTAAGAGATAGAAATTAGAGGAAGAATGGAGAATTTGGCAAGAAATCTGATTCTGGAATGTTTAAATTGGTGTTTGTCAACGGTCACAAATTTGTAGCGGTTATAAATTGCTGTAAAAATTCGTAACAAATGCATGACCATTGAAATTTGCAGCGGTTTATAACCGCTGTTAATCAGTTGACCGTTGGAAATTATAGCGGTTTAATAACCGCTACAAAAAAAAGAGGCAAATTTTTATATTTCAAATTTGCAGCGGTTCATAACCGCTGCTAAAACAGAGGGAATTTTTTTTAAATTTCAAATTTGTAGCTGTTCATAACCGCTGCTAAAATAGAGGGAAATTTTTCAAAGTTGCAGCGGTTATGAACCGTTGCTAATATTAGTAATAATTCATTTTTTCAAATATTAATAATAATTATTCAAAATTTAAATATTAAAAAAATTTGTTATTTCATTCAAAATTAATAATAATTAGTAAAAATTTAAATAATAATTAATTCATTTATTTAACTTTAAGTAAAGTGAATCAAGTTTTAAAACAAATCATTTAATTTCAAAATAAAAATTTATTTAACTTTAACTTGTATAATTATTTGTTAATTAAATATTTGTTTTATTTAATGATTTGTAGAAGAGGTAGCTCGGGTGGAGCAGAACTAGGGAAGGCAACCTAAAATGCCATCTGCAGCATGACATTCGCAGCCTGCCTCCAAATCTCCATCTGAGACTGCATCTTCTCCAACTGCTCCTTCTGCTACTGCATCTGTTACTGCTGCTGCAACTGCGCCTGCATGTCGTCTCTATCCACCTCAAACCATTGGTTGCCCTTTGGCCTTCCCTCCGTGCCGCCTCATCCAACTTCGAGTACACGACAGAGAACGGCTTCGATCCTGCCGTATGGTGGATCGTCTGCCTGGACCGCCTCCGCACAACCCTCCTCGACACGGCCTGCTGCTCCGGCGACCTCCTGAACCGGACAAATCTGGCCCAGTCCGCCGCATCGACCCCGTCTTGGACGTCTGCCTCCAGCTCCTGGATCATCCTCATCCCCTCCCCCTCCTTTTTGTGGTACAGGCGACTCCACCTGTTCTTCCACCCTTCCCTTATCTTTGAGATGTCGAACTCCCTGTTCGCATCTCGTACAACAAATTTGCCCTGAAACAGATTTCAAAATTAAAGTTAGTAAACAATTTTTAATTAGAAATAGTTACAACACTTTAAATAATTTAGATTTTACCTTCACTTTCTCTCATATAGCGTTCTTTAGGCTCGGCTGGATCCTCTTCCAGGTCTCAGCGATGATGTCGAATTGTAGGAAGTTTCTGCCCTACTCAGTCAGGTAGCGGTTGAAGAGCTGATTGCCCTTCCCTCGAGGTTGCCGGGTGATATCATCCCACTGCACGATGACCCTCTGCCCACTAGAGAGTTGGTGTACATCCCTCAGTGTGAGCTTCCTCATAACGGTCACCCCTGTCGGATCTGAAAATTGAATTCATACAATTATTTCATAAAAATAATTATTTATCAATAAATAATTTAAATTAATAACAAGGTAACTAAATCATTTTAATTAATAAATAAATTAAATAAACCATTTCAAATTAAATAATGTATTAATTGTTTACTTACCCTGAATGTCGACCTCAAACTCAGTGGATCGACTAGCAAAAGGGCGTCGAAATCCTTGGTCCCTCTCGATGTCTTGATCCTCCAACATCTCAACCTCTTGGACTGAGATGTTGATATCGCCGACGTCGAAGTCATCGACACTCAACATAACGTTCCCGCTCTCCTCCTGACCATCTCCACCCTTGATGAACATAGGCTCCTTCCCACGCCTCGGACTGCGCTCCTGATCAGCCATCTGAAAAAAATTAATTTACAAAATTAATTAAAATAAACTAAATAAAATTTTAAAAATAAATCTAAATATCTAAAAAATAAAAAATATAAATAAATAATTAAATAAAATTAAATACATAAAAATAACTTAATACTAACCTTAAAAAAAGATGAATAGCTAAAAAATTTAGGAAATTCAAAAATTTACTCTCTGAAGTGACGTTTTCAAAAGACGAAAGTGAAAATGAGGGGGAGTGGGGTTTATATAAGCGGTGATTTAGTAGCGATTTTAGACAAATCGCTGCAAATTAGTAACGGTTCATTCAAAATCGTTACCATAACCGCTGCAAAATTAGTGCGCCCACTTGGGAAATCTCGCTGTTTAGTAGCGGTTTGTCTGAACTGTTGCTGATTGAGAGACTCTTCGTTTTTGTAACCGTTATTTTTGCATAAACCGCTACAAGTTACGATACAAATCAATAGTGGTTTTGATAACTGCTACCACTAACGATGTTTCACTTCTGCAACGGTTTGTATTTATTGAAACCGCTGCAAATTTGCAAACAAACCGCTACAAATTTGCAATTCGTTTTAGTAGCGGTTTCTAACCGCTACAAAATTCAACCCTAGATTGTCGTTGCATATTAGTTGCCCTAAACCGCTATAAAGTTTATAATTTAGTAACGGTTTTGTTAACCGCTACTAATAAACAACTGCTAAATACCCTTTTTTAGTGGTGTTAAGCACCAAAATTGGTACACCTTATTATTTGACTCTCTTAATTGTTTAACCATCAAGCAATCACAATATATTTGTAAAAATCTTAAAATAAACGTAGTAAAAGCGCCAAGTAAAATAGAGTTACTAAAACACGAGTAAAAACACATTTTTTTAATGTTTAATTGTTAAATAAATTATCCCTTATTAATTGACAGTTAAAAATTGTGAAGTTTTAACTAAAGTTTAAATTACGCTTGAATGCTTAACTGTCGCTAACAGTCAAATATAGACAGAAAGAAATAAACATCAAGCATATTCCCTTTTTTGTAGCAGTGTTCATGAGTCGTTATATGCAATGTCAAAGTTCAAAACGATATAAAAGTGGGTTTAATTGAAGGTTATACAAGCTAACTCATTTAGCTTTTCTTTCTATAAACACGTCTTTTTTTTTGAAGTAATTCTATTTGAAACATTTTTGGATACTAATAGCCTGTTTCGTTCGATTTCATGAAAGATGATTATATGTAATATTGATACAATAGACTAGTTACAATGTTTGGTTGGACTTGCGTAATCTAAAATGGATTACATTTTGTAATTCCGATTACATTAAATAGATGTATCCTTACACTACCACAACTGATGAATGGGAATACAGACATCTTGTAATCCATATGGAAAGACACTATGGCATCACCTTGCAAACTTTTGTTTGTTTTGTTTGGACGTGGTTTTCCCTTTCCTTTATAATTTTATTTATGTATAGATACAATTTATATGGCGTTATATAATATATATATATATATAAGAATTTTTAATTAATAAAATTTGTTAGCCATGTGAACAAGTGGTAATTTTTTTATTAATTTATTGGGATATATATGTGTGCATGGGTTTATTATATATATATATATGGGAGGAGATAGACAAATCTAATTTATTATATGTGTATATAGACAAGGGTAATTTTGTCTTTTATAATATTATTATTACCTATTCCCATGTTCTTTGTAATCTAACCAAACATGTTTATATTTATACATCACCTTTTCTTTAATTGGCAGAACTCATGACCCTGACTTAAAGGATGCAAACTATTTTTTTTAATAGTAGGTTGAAGATAAATGTAACTTATTCTTAATATGTTTTGAAAAGAACTTAGAGTAAAAATTGATTGGGTTCAAAATTAGCGAATGAATGGGTGTAAAATAAATTATATAGTATTAATATATACCTAATTTTTTAGAAATCAGAGAGTGCGGCTGCATCCCCTTACATGAACACAGGTCCGCCTATGTTAATAGGTGAACCAAACATACTTATGTAAACACCATTACTTTACATTCCAATACATTCTATTACATTCCTAGGATTTCATGAACTAAACGGCCTATAAATGTGAATACTTTATTTAATAGGATTCAAATCTTAATTATTCATGTTGGTCAAAAAAAAAATCTTAATTATTCATATTATGAGTAACTAACTAATTACGTTAGATTAAATCCCATTTACGCTTTGTAACTCGTTTAGCTTTTAAAAATAGGCAAGCTATCAAATGTGGTCTACTTTTATTTGGACTATTTTTTCTGGCCCAACCTGGCATTTTTTTTTTTGTGTTCCATTTCCTCGTCCCTAATGTGTCATCATATTTTAAAATAAAAGGGTGAATATTTAATAAATTAGAAAATGTAAGGTAGTTTTAAAAAACATTTAAAATGGTGAAATGAAGGGTGAAAAAATGGTTTGTTTATTAACATCATTGTTATTGATGAAAATGCAATGCTTTTTACCAATTTCTCTAACTCTACAGAACAAAAAGTAATAAAATATAACAAAATATGTTCTGATTCTTTTATTGTTTTAAAGAACGTAGAATAAAAACACATTTTCAAATTCTATTTTAAAAATGAAAATGGATAAGGAAGCATTGATTGTTATTCTCCCATCTTTCACTTTCTTTGTCCTAAAGCGCAATAATAGTCAGCGGCATGCGTCTCTCTCTCCGCTTTTTCCCCCTTTAGCCTCCGCCACAAACGATTGTGTCACTTTTCAATAATTTTTTCAGCGCTGATCTTTAATGAAAACATTCTCATAGATATTGTTCCTATTATAAATAGAGTAGGATTTTACTCTTTCAGAGTTATATAATACTTCAGAAAACGTATTTATAAGGGAAAGATATTCACACCCTTATAAAGTGTGTTTCATTCCCCTTCCCAATTGATGTGGGACTTCACACATCCAACCCCGTTGGGGCCAGCATCCTCGTTGACACAACAATCGAAGGCATAGCTCTGATACCATAATGTGACATCATGATGTATTGTCCCTGTTTAACCTTCCGTAAGCACAGGGTTTTGCACTCTTGGGATTCCATAGTTACCCAAAAGGCGTCTCAGATGTCAAAGACCACACCCCAACTACATAATAGCCTTCACTTTGAACGGGTCCAATCGAAATAGGATTTAAGCTCACCTTAATTACTGCATCTCCCTCTTCCCTTCACCCACTCCAAAGTCCCTCAAGCTCACCTTAATTACTGCATCTCCCTCTTCCCTTCACCCACTCCAAAGTCCCTCAGGGTGTTACACTACAAAAAAAATGCCTTATTCCTACGGATTTTCATGCGGATTTTAGCTAAAAATCCGCAGGAAAAACTTTTCCTGTAGATTTTCCTGCGGATTTTAATCCCAGATTCGTAGAAATTTAGATTCGTAGAAATTTATTTTCCCGCGGATTTAAAATCCACATGAAAATTTGAAAAAAATTAAAAAAATATTTTTGAATTTAGTAAAAAAAATCTAAATAAGATTCAAGATTCATGCTTCTCCTAAATAATCATTCAATCATGACATATTTATGATTTAAACATTCAATCTATGGATAAAGTTGAATTTAAAATTAGTGGAATTAATATCAACAATGATTGGAGTATGAAATTAAATGTTTGGTTAGACAAATTTACTAGCAATTCAGCATTACAACCATAGCATAAAAAAGACTAGCAATCCAGCATGAAAATACCAAACTAAGATCATATACCTCACCTCATTCTTAGGAACCAAGGAGACCTGGCAATACACTTCATCGCTCCCTTCCTCCGCCTGCGAAGAAGACGCATACATATATCATGTAATAAACGAGCATTTAGTCATCACTGATTACCCATTAAATTTTCCCACTGATTATACACAATATTCTAGACGAATACAAGATAATAGGTCCCAAATATATATATATATATATATTTTTTCAATCAATTTGCTCAGCAAGCAAATAGAACCCTTAATAAAGAAAAAACCCAAAAAAAAGGGGGAATATCAAACCGACCAATTATGGACAGAAAACACTTTTTTCTACCGGAAATAAGGAGGGGAATGCTTACATGGAGCTTAACATCAAGTATGCGACAAAGCACATGAGGGCTCTATTTGTTTTACCCGTTTACACAACGAGTGCGCTTACCAAAACACTTTTCCTCTCACATATTCCCGTTTTCACAGCTATCCAAATGGAGCCGAGATTGGAAATTGAAATTACAGGCATCGACGGCAAAATCCTGAAGCTGTTGTTCCAAGTGGCCCTGTGGGAAGTACACAACAACGCTTCCTTTCTTGGGCAACGAGATCATTGGACCCGCACATGCGTGCCACAACTCCAAGCACACAGAGTTAGAGGATGAAGGGGCCGAAGCAGTAGCAATAGTTACAACACCGGAGTGAGGGGTGGAGGAAGAAGCCGCCGAGGAAAGAGACGACGGCGTTTCATCGTCCTCCGTAATGTTGAGATCGATCAAACCCCCCATAGGAACCAAAACCCTTGCGACACAATATGTTAGCGAATCTACTAACAAGAAGAAAAAGAAGCTGCTCAACAGTTACACAGTCGGCGTGAATGAGAGAAATAGAAGAACAGAAGAAAAAGATTGAAAGGGTGATGAGTGGTTTCATCGATACCTGCATTTTTTTCAGAGAGAGTGAGAGACGAAAGGCCTTGGCATTGCCAAAAGAAGGTGTGACCCAACACTCCGAAAAAAGCAGAGACCCCTCCTCCTTCCGTACCCACTGAGCTATCCTCTGCTATTTTAATTTCAAAAGTTTGCAGAAGGCGGGGCGAATTGAAAAGGACGGTTTTTTTTATTTTCATATACATGCAGATTTAAAATCTCATGTAAAATATCTGCAGATTTTAAATCTATAGATAATTTTTTTTAATTTTTGTTGTAGATTTAAATTTATAAGTAAATACTTGCGGATTTTAAATTTACATGTAATTTTTTTAAAATTAATTTTTTTTATCGATTTTAAATTCACAGGTAATCTTTTTACGTATATATTTAGCTTTTATATAGGGCAACAATGATATGTTGTAATCCTTGCAGATTCACCAAAAACGCCACCTCTCTCTTGTATACATTCATTGTACCTCATACTGATAAGTGAATGAGAAAGAATTTCCTGTCAAAGTTCTCAAAAGGGATGATTACCCTTTTATAACATTTTTTTACATACCACCCAACAAGGTTCAAAAAATCGGACCGGACAACGAACTGGCCGAGACACTGGGTCAAGGGCAGAGGTCGAACCGGGGGTTAACTCGGGGGTCGACCCGGCTATATAAAAAATTAAAAATATTACAAATTAATTTGTAATAACAATCTATGCATAAGGAATCCAAATATCCATGTACTAATCAAAGTTCTAACATTTTAATACATATATCAAAAGTTCAAAATAGTAGATTCTATCATCTACAAATCAAAGCCATCATCATTAAGTTTGGGAATCTACCAATCAAAGTCATCATTTAAATTTTGTGAATTTGGTGGAATGGAGACATTCATAAGCGGAGGATCAGGAATCTGAACATCCACATCTTCGTCACCTATGCATAAAAATAATTAATATCAATACTTATGCATACGAAATAATTGCATGAATGGATAGTAAAGTATCAACGTAATATTAACAATAATAGGTCATATAAACCTTCACCAGTTCTATCCAGAGTCGATGAACTTGTCATGCCTTCATTATAAATGAGACCTTCTAAGTTAGCTACATCTTCATCATTAAAATCAGCAATTGGCTCTTCCTCAGCCACCCAAAAATCCACGGCATCAATAGATTCATAATCAATGGGATCAAAACTTGCCGGCTTCTTCTTCAATTCATTCCTTTAAAAGAGGAATGAAATGTCAATTACAAATCAATCTAGAGTAACTAAAAGTAGTTTGTGGAGCATCTAAAGTTACCTATCTTTAATCGCAAGTTATAGTTTGTGAAGACCAAATCATTGAGCCTCTGATGCCCCAATCTATTTCTCCTTTTGGTATGGATGCGTTCAAATAAGCTCCAATTTCTCTCACAACCAGAAGAAGTAGAAGTCTGGCTAAGAATACGGATTGCAACATGTTGCAATTCTGGAGCTGAAACGCCATAATACCTCCACCATTCATCTACAAAATAAAACACAATTCATTAACTGTGGAGTTGTCTATGCTAT
>JANTPZ010135733.1:0-39794 GCA_025593235.1 Vachellia pachyceras
TTCAACCAAGACAACCCTCACCAGCTCAAAAAGCTCTCTACTTACTTCAACTTTGCCTATTTTGCTTTCTCCATTGGTGAACTTGTTGCCCTAACTGTCCTCGTTTGGGTCCAAACACACTCCGGTATGGACGTCGGCTTCGGTGTCTCCGCTGCCGCCATGGCCTTGGGTCTCATTAGCTTGATCTCCGGTACTCTTTATTACAGAAACAAGCCTCCTCAAGGCAGCATCTTCACTCCCATTTCTCAAGTATGTTTTTTTCCCTCTTAATTTCTTTCTTCTCAATTACTACTTATATATATATATATATTCTTTATGTGTCTCATAGACTCAGTATCATCTTTTAAATTCTGTTAAGGTTAATAAGTTAAAGGGCTATGAAGTTATAAATGATCCCTTTGAGTAGTAAACAAGTGAGGCTACTATATATTTGGAATGTTCGTAATGTCATCATAAGTTCATAATGGTATGAAAGAGACTAGACATTTCGACCCAATGTGTGGCATTATTGTACGTCAGTAGTTAGTACAATAATTGTTATTTTATATAAAAACATAATAAAATGCCATATTTATATTTTTGTGTGAAAACAATTTAGAAAATAGTATTGAATATTTTATAAATTAAAACTTGTGTGAGGATTTCTTTCTGCCTTCTGGCATTTTAAATTGGCCCTATTTAGAATTACGTTTGGAAAATTAAGTCAAAGTTTTTTTTCATAAAATGAGATAATCTCCTTCACATATTTACCTTGTAAATGGTAAAAATACTTCTCTACCGCGTTCCCAAATGAGCTCATTATTGATACCAAATACAGCCTTGAAGAGTTGAAAAAGTGAGGCAACAATGAGGAATAATACATAGTGGGGCCATGCACGGACACACAAAAATATATAGTGTTTGTTTTTCAATTGCGGGTCATTAAATTTAAAAAAAATAAAAAAACGAGGGAATCAAAAGATCGCAATTTCTTAGTTCTAACCACATCTTTATGGGGCACTGAAGATTAGATTCTATGAGGCCTACAACACGACACATGAACAGTTCTTGTTGATGTGGATTTTGAAACCAAAACATGGGATTAAATAAAAAAAGTAGCAACAATAGTAGACTAGTTACAAAAGAGTGTCAACGATATTATCAATGTTCAAGTTTTATTTACTTATTTATCTTTATTAATATATATTGGTCTTTTATATGTTATTGGATCAGGTCTTTGTGGCTGCATTTCTGAAAAGAAAGCAGATTTGTCCTCCTAATCAACAAGTGCTTCATGGAGGCCATGGCCTATCCACTCACGATTCCTCATCTTCTTCCCTTCACACCAATAAATTCAGGTACTTCAGCCTTTGAAAAAAATATTTTAGGGTGCTTGGTATATCTTAAATCTAGTGGAGAGAAACCAGTACAAAATTTTGTACGATTCTTATTATTGGTACTCCATCCCAGGTTCCTTGAGAAGGCCTTTATTAAGGTCCAAGATGGGAGTGAAAACAGCAGCAGCACAAAGGAGAGCCCTTGGAGATTATGCACAATTGAACAAGTGCAACAAGTAAAAACCCTACTTTCAGTTCTTCCCATATTTGCTTGCACCATTGTCTTCAACACCATCCTTGCTCAGCTCCAAACCTTCTCAGTCCAACAGGGAAGCACCATGGACACTCACCTCACTTCTTCCTTCCAAATCCCTCCTGCTTCCCTCCAGTCCATCCCCTACATCCTCCTCGTCATCCTTGTCCCCCTCTACGACACCTTCTTCGTCCCCTTCGCCAGGCGATTCACCCGCCACGAGTCCGGCCTCTCCCCGCTTCAGCGCATCGGGTTAGGCCTCTTCTTGGCCACCTTCTCTATGGTCTCAGCTGCCCTAATGGAGAAGAAAAGAAGAGATTCAGCCCTAACACAGAACAAGACCTTGTCCATTTTTTGGATCACCCCACAGTTCTTGATATTTGGGATATCAGAGATGTTCACAGCGGTTGGGTTGATTGAGTTCTTCTACAAGCAATCACTTAAAGGGATGCAAGCATTCTTAACAGCAATCACATACTGTTCCTACTCCTTTGGGTTTTATTTGAGCTCTGTGTTGGTTTCTCTGGTGAACAAGGTCACCTCCAATGGCGGATGGCTTCGAGACAACAACCTTAACAGAGACAGGCTTGACTTGTTCTATTGGTTGCTCGCTGTTCTTAGCTTCCTTAATTTCCTCAACTATCTGTTTTGGTGCAGATGGTTTAGTCACAATCCTTCTCTCTCAAGTATAGAGAATGACACTGGCGATGCCATTGGGAAGGAACGTAGCTCTAAGAACTTAGGAGATGAAAATATTCCTTAGTGATTAAAACATCATCTTCATTGGATCTTTATATTTTTAATTGTACAAGTAGAAAAAGTATGTATAAGCAGTTGTATGTGATGGCCTTCGATTTATATATATATATATATAAGATAGTTTCTGTAAGGAATATTGATAAGGCCCTATGTGCAATTAATATATATATCAATCCAATTAAAGTCTTACTTGCTTTCATTGGACAAACAAAGTCCTTTTTGTATTTTTGCTGTTTCTTCCTGTTTCCCTCAAATAATAATATAGAATTATATTTTGTGTCCAAAATTTAAAATAATATATGAATTCTCATGGAATAGAAGGGATAAAGCTTTCAACCAAAAAAAAATTGCTGCTACTTCATTAATTCTTAAAAAGAAAAAGAAGATGAAATGAGCATTGAAGTTGTGATTTAAACAGCATTTTTGTCTTTAAACAATTTTCTCATGGGGAATTAGATATCCTAGAAACTATTGCATCACCCGATAATGTAGGATACTCAATGTCTTTGAGAGAATAGTTTAAGGGCAAAAATGCTTTTAATGAACTCTTTTACATGTTGTAAAATGTAGATGGACTCGTTTGAGAACGTGGTGGGATAAATAACTTATTTGTAATCTGACTTATGAAGAAATGTGATTGGAAATAAGTAAGATTGTAAAAATGATTTGTATTTAAAAAAGTGGTGGAAAAAGTGACTGCATTGAAGAAGAAACTCAGAATTTGCAGTGCAAAAATATGAAAATTTGAGCGTTTGGGCTGGAAGCTAAGATTTTCAGCTTGTGGCCAAAAGCTCCTTATCGCAATTTGGCACCGTTTGGAAACTTCATATAAGTACTTATAAGTACTTGTAAACACGTTTAACAATGTTTTTTTTGTAAAACGAGACAATCTTCTTCACATATTTGCTTCGACTTATGTAAAAGTACTTATAAGTATTTCTCACCCCATTGCCAAATGGACCCATTGACTTCTAAACAGTGTGAAAAGTTGCACAGTAAGTATAACGAGCTTATACCAGCTGAGCGTCTGTGTCTCCAAACTAGTTTCCAAACACACCCAAAATATCTTTTTCATGTCTTCACATGGAAAATAAACAACAAAATAATGAAGCCGTAAAAATCAATAAAGCAGGTTTTGCCTCTCTCGACAAAACTTTTTCCATGTATACTGGTTCAAACTTAGGACATCATTAATGTTTATGGAATCCGACCACATGTTTAAGTAACTCTTTGAAATGGGGTGAAGTTATATATACCAAATTAATGGAGCCTAAAGAAAAAGGAATGAGAGAGAGAGAGAGGAGAGTGGAAGTTGTACGTGTGAGATGATATATAGAAGTTGCTTTTTGTTCTTTTTGAAAAAATAATGATGCAGCTTTTATATGATGAGACGGAGACATGTCTCCAACATGTTTTGATGTTCCCACCACAAAAAAAAAAAAGGAAACAGAAAAAAAACTCTTTCCAATTTTGAATTTACATCACTATGTTTGCTAAAAGATTAACATATACCTCCTCCCCTACCAAAACATCAACTTGTCATAGCATTGAGCACCTTCATTTGGTCTTTCCCATTATTATTATCATATCCTCCACTACTAGTACTATTACTACTATTGGTGCTGCTGAATGATTCCTTTAAAACAGAACCAATTACAGTTAGTTTAGAGGGTTGACATTTGTTACTTTAAAATATGGTCTTGGGTTTAAGATCTTAATAAGAGACTTGATTTATAGAAGAAATTCCAATAATAAGTGAGGAATGTAAACTTGTCATCATTTCTTATACTGAAACATGTTATTACATGATTTTTTTGTTATTGAACTTTTGGTTCGTTGTTAGGAAAACTTTTTCATTCACTCGGGGGAATTAGAAAATTTTAATTTCATTCAAACTTTTTATTTTATTTTTTGTTTTTTATCCACTAGCCTTTCTTTCCAATTTGTATGCTTTAAGTCAAAACTACATGCTGCCTATAGTTAAGATTTAAGAAGATAAAAAACTAATTTTTTCAATATTTTGAATTTTATTGTTTAAATATAATAAGTCAAAACCTTTTGTTTTGCTGGAAAAAAATAAACCTTTTTTTTTTGGATTGGTTGCATTTAGATCACTGAAATACTTTAATGGTTGCATTTAGATCACTGAAATATACTATTCTAATAATTTAATTATAAATTAATATGTTTCTTTATTTCATGACAAAATATTTATTTTATTCCATAAGAAAATTTTTTTCTTTTTTGCCAATTACATGTATATCTATATTGGAAGTAGTCTTATTTGAGATGCTATATTCTGTATGACAATAGGTGTGCTTAGGAATTCCGTTGGGAGAAATGAATTTACAGATTTCGATGTCTTTTGTAGATTTTAAGATGGTTTTACAGATTTTGAGATAGTCATTACAGATTTCATAATGGTTTTATCTCGACTTGCGTATACTGTTGGAAAAATGGTGTTCTCAAACAAGCACAATAACCCTTTGCTTCGCATGATTAAACCATCCAATTAAATCCAACCCAAATTGCTACTTTCTTTTGCTACAAAAATAGTTTTACAAAAAGCTAATGGGCCTATGATAATCAGGCTGACGGCCTAAGAGAAACTGAATTGTAATGCTTATTGATATTGGGCCTAATATCGGCCGGTTTCATCTGCGCTTTCCCTCCTGTCATGTATGGTCACTGTTTCAAGTTAATCGAATTTAAAATAGTGATACTATGGGAAAAAACGCTATGCAAACGTCTGGAAAGAAATCTTTTTTAGTTCCTATTTCGCACGAAGAGGAAGATCTGTTGTTACGAAGCTCCAAGAAAGTAAAGAGTAATCTTAAGTAGAGCGAAGCAAATGTTCTTCAAGGTGACTAGCCTGGGTTGGGGAGTAAGCTTCACAACTATCATGAAGGTGGTCCCTCGTTCTTAGATAGGTTGAAAGGGAGTTTTATCAAAGAAAGAAGTGACCAGGAGGAAGATGATTCATTCTCTGAGGACTAGCTTCCGGAGGATGATAATGGCTAAGGTAATATGGAACCATTTTGTGTTGCTGTGGAAGATCCTGAGAGAAATTTCCCAACCTTCTCTTTCTCTGAAAAGGTGAAGAAGAGGTTATACAAACTGTGGAAATCTGCAGTTATTGTTAAGTTGTTGGGTAGACAGATAGGGTACAAAGCCTTAGTCCAAAGGTTACAAACCATATGGGCTAGGAAAGGGATTCTTAATGTCATAAACATTAGCCATGGCTATTTTGTTGTCAAGTTATCCAATAGGGAGAACTATCTAAGTGCCTTGACAGGAGGACCTTGGATAATATTTGACCATTATCTTACAGTGCAGCCATGGGAGCCTGGTTTCAAAGCTCATAACACAACCATCAGCAAAGTGGCTATTTGGGTCAGAATCCCAAAGATTTCTATGGAATATTATGATGTGGATGCTTTGACATGTATTGGCAATAGGATTGGTAAGACTCTCAAGGTGGACATGAACACTTCATGCCAGTTAAGGGGTCATTTTGCTAGAATATGTGTTCTAGTGGAACTGGGGAAGTAGATGATGGCAGGGTTTAAACTAGATGGAGAAGAGCACTTCTTGGAATATGAAGGTTTACACCTTCTATGCACAAAATGTGGCATTTATGGGCACAGGCAAGACTCTTGTCCATCGAGGAACATTGCTATCGTTAATAATGAGGAAATAAAAGGAAATAGGGAGATAAAAAACTTGATGTAGGTGATCAAGAGATAGAGAAACAGTCTAACCCGTAGAAAGTGGTGGAAAAACGACGCCATCGAAGAACCAGAGACAAAAATGGCGAACAAGTTCCGATGAACAGGTCTGGATCACACTTCAACGTCCTTAATGGTGTCTCGCCAGCGACAATGAGATGTTAGAGGAGACAAGGGCTCCAAAAACGGTGCCTGAGATGATTCAACACTTTACGCCTGTTCTCAATCAACCTATGACTTACCGAAATGAGGAGAAGCATCAAAAGGGGAGGCCATTTCCACGACATGTTGTACCTGGAAATCTGGGAATGGACATAATAGAGGCGCAGCGATTTTCGGCTTATGGGACTGATGGAGCTTTGCGAAGAGTTATTGGAGGGAGAGTACAAAAGCGTGGAAATAACAAGAAAGCTGAGAAATGACAAAGGAGAGACATTAATAATAGAGAGAGAGAGCAGACGAGAATGGAGAGCATGTGGGTCCAACGGATGATGGCTTGTTGTTGACTCTTGGGGAAGAATTGGTGGGACCCGTTGAAGACATGATGACCGAGCGAATTAATGATGATATTCCTCAGCTGGAGCGGCCACTGGACATTGAATCTGTTTTGGATCCATTTATTGATAATGGGACCCATTATTGATAATTCCTCCTTAGTGGGCTTCCATAACACGGGCCCATTGGTTCTAGGAGGGGTACTCATTGATAATGTATTTGTTGCGGGCTTCGAGGATGATGGGCTTGGAGATAAAGACTCTTTAATCCAAGATGAGGAGCTTTGCCCATATGAAGAAGGAATTTGTGTTCCTGAGACCCAATTGCATTGCGATTAATGATAGTCTGTGAGTGTAATTTTTATTTCCTCTATTATTATTTAATTATGATTAAAATCTTATATTAGAATGTTAGGGTTGCTTGTGGAAAGGGATTTTTGAGAAATTTAAAATTGGTCCTTAAAGAACCTAAACCCAGTTTGGTTTTTTTGTCTGAGACTAAGTGCAGGAATATTTTGCATCTCCCATCCTTTAAGAATTTGGGTTTCGATGAAATTAAATGTATTCCTAGTGAAGGCATATCAGGTGGTCTAATTGCTACTTGGAATTCTGCTAGTATTTCTGTTAAAATTATTGAGGAAAATAGACAATTTTTTCATTGTGAATGTTTTACTCCTGGGAAGCCAAAATTTTTAATTACTGCTGTTTATGTTATTCTTCATTCAAATATCAGACATTTGATTTGGTAAAGATTGGAACATTTTGCTGCAGGGATTTCTATTCCGTGGATTGTCTATGGAGACTTTAATGGTATTAGATGTTCTGATGAACGGATTGGAGGTTCTATAGCCAATTTAGGCCGAATGAATCTTTTCAATGACAAAATTATGGCTTGTAACCTGAATGATCTGGGGGTTGTTGGTCCAAGATTCACTTGGAAAGGGCCTCGTATTTCTAGCTTCTCAAGATTATATGAAAGACTTGACAGGGCTCTTATTAATTCCTCTCTTTTAACTCTGATGCCGGATTGTTTCCTTAATGTGCTTCCCAGAACTAAATTTTCGGATCATAACCTCTTAGCCTTTCTGTGGGTTAGAGGGATCAGAATCTTTTTGGAGAGCGTCAGTTCTGTTTCCAAGCTATGTGGCTAACTCACAATGACTTCCAGCAATTCCTTTCTAGCAATTGGGAAGTTAACGGTGATCTTGACGGTAATATAGAGAATTTAAGAAACCTTCTTCCTGCTTGGAATAGAGAGATCTTTGGTTTTGTGGAAAAAAGAAAAAGGAATATCATGGCTTGTCTGAATGGGATCCAATCTTCTTAATCCTATCCTTTCTCCAACTTTTTACGCAATCTGGAGTGTCGCTTGCAGAATGAGTTAGATGAGATTCTTAAACTCGAGGAGATCAAATGGTTCCAGAAATCTAGAGCAGATTGGATATCCAAAGGGGACCGAAATACAAGATATTATCACTTGAAAACAAATTCTAGAAGAAGGAACAAGATTCGGGCTCTTAAGGATATCGACGAAGTCTGGATTGATAAAGAGGAGGATCTGAAGAAGATGGTGACTGTGTATTTTAAGAACTTGTTTCGTGAGGAGGAAGGCGATCCTTCATTTCTCCCCTCCATTACTAAGTTTCCGGCTATCGAGCTCTCTCTTATTTCCAATGTGGGTAGAACTCCTAGAGATGAGAAGATTCGCAGGACAATCTTTGATATGGGGCCTTATAAAGCCCCCAGGCATAATGGATTTTCTCCTTGCTTTTTTCAGAAAAATTGGAATACGGTGGGTAATGCCGTTTGTAGATTTGTGAAGGTTGTCTTTGAAGGCCATGCTGATTTAATGGAGGCGAATAAGACACTTATTACCCTCATCCCCAAAAGAGATAATCTAGAGAAGGTTGAACACTTTAGGCCTATATCTTTATGTTCTGTTCATTACAAGTGTATAATCAAGATTATTGCTAGGCGGATGAAGGATTTTATGAGTGATATTATTTCTCCTTTCTAGGCTGGTTTTATTCCGGATCGTCATATTTAGGATAATATTATTATCGGTCAAGCGATTATGCATACTATACACAGAGCTAGGGGCAAAAAGGGATTTATGGCCCTGAAAATTGATCTTGAAAAGGCTTATGACAGGGTTAATTGGAAATTTATGAAGCTCATCCTTCAAGAGATAGGAATGGGGGAAAGTACTATTAATCTTATTATGAATTGCATCTCCTCTACTTCTTATAATGTTTTATGGAATGGGTCTAAATCTGAATTTTTCCTGCCCAAGAGGGGTCTCCGCTAGGGAGATCCCATTTCCCCGTTTCTGTTTGTGTTGTATATGGATAAGCTGTCCCACATTACAAGCGATGCGGTGGATGCTAGTTAGTGGAAGCCTTTTCATGTTTCTAGGGGTGGTCCTTCCATTTCCCATCTTATGTTTGCTGATGATCTCCTTCTATTCGAGGAAGCCTATGAAGAGCAAATTTCTATTATGATGACTTGCCTTGACAAATATTGTTAAGCCTCAGGAGCTAAAGTTAGCAAGGAGAAATCTTCCATCTTTTTCTCTAGAAAAGTGCACTCAAGCATGAGAAGGAAAATTTAGGAATTCTCAGGCATGAAAGTCTCGACTGAAATAGGGAGATATTTGGGTTTTCCCCTTTCTAGGAAAAGAAGACCTACTGAGAAGTTTCAATACATTGATAGAATTAAAGACAAACTTTCAGCTTGGAAAGCTAATTGTCTTTCAGTTGCTGGTAGAATCACTCTAGCCAAATCGATCCTAAGCTCTTGCCTTCTTTTCCCTATGCAAGTGGCTAAGGTGCCTTTATCAATTTGCAACGAGGTTGAAAGAATACAACGTAATTTCATATGGAGTTCCGAAAACATGAGAGGTTTTCATCCTGTTTGTTGGGAGATTCTCACTATGCCTAAAATGTATGGAGGTTTGGGGTTTAGGAAGTTGCATTCCATGAATCGTGCCTTCGAGGCTAAATTAGCTTGGAATCTTTTTCAAGGTCCTAATGGCTTATGGGCTGAAGTTTTACAGAGTAAATATATGTTTAGAAGTGACCAGAATCTTCTTAATGTGCAGCCGGGAGATTCCAGCTTATGGCGCTTCATTTGTGCCCAGAAAAGCCTGGTTGAGAATGGTACTAAATGGTAGGTGAAGGACGGGAATATGGTTAAATTTTTTTTTGATCAATGGTTAATTCCCTGGAGGACTATTAAAGATATGTGTTCTAGACCTCTATCCCTTGAAGAGGAAAATTCCATAGTGGCTGATTGGGTCAGTAACGGCACTTGGGACTATCATCATTTGGAAAACCTGGTTAGTAGTGAGGTGATCTTCAACTTATCCACCTCCATTCCTCCGAGACCTAATGCCGGGAATGATATTATGATATGGGGTTTTACTCCTTCTGGAAGCTTTTATGCTAAAAGTGCTTATTTCGCCATTGAGCCTGAGCCATCAAATCTATACAGTCCCATGTATAAATACATTTGGAAATGGAGAGGAGCTGAAAGAATAAGAGTTTTTCTTTGGAAGGTCTTCCTCAATAAACTACCTACCAATGCCTGGAGGAGTTCTTGGTCTTCTGTTTCTTCGGTGTGCTCCTTTTGCAACGAGGAAGAGGAGAATGGTTTACATGTGCTCCGGGATTGTCGTTATGCAAGAGAGTTATGGTTTAGAGCTGTTGATTCTTCTCATGCTGCTAGCTTCTTTTCCTGTCCATTATGGGATTGGATTGCGATGAATTTGAACAATGACCTGAATATAGGCTTTACCGGTAATTGGGACTTTTTTGGGGTGTGGCATGTTGGCTCCTATGGACATGGAGGAATAAGGATATCTTTAATGATCATTTTAGCAAGCCTATTAATCCCTATGACACGATCATTGCTACTTGGAAATCCTTTGTTCAAGTCGATGACATTTTATAGCTTCAACCTAATACTTTCCACGTTCATGCTCATCGGTGGAGACCTCCTGATAGAGGGTCGGTAAAGGTGAACGTTGATGGAGCGGTGGCCCGATTCACTATGAGGGCTGGATGCGGAGGTGTTATTAGATATCACTCTGGTACTTGAATTAGGGGGTTCACCAAAAACCTTGGTCTATGTGATTCTCACAAGGCTGAGGAATGGGCGATTTACAAAGGCTTTATGGAAGCTTTGATTGCGGATTCAGGAATATTATTATCAAATCAGATGTCAAGCTTCTAGTGGATATGTTTAATTTAAATTGTGATTCTACTAACAGTGGTTTATTGTTTGCAGATATTAGAGAACTCATGGCTAAAGATTTGAGTGTTATCTAACAATATGCACCTAGGGAGCAGAATAGATTAGCTGAAGCTCTAGCTAAGGAGACTATCTCTATTTCTAAAACTTACTACGTGTGCCCGCACCATCTCCGAGAGTTGTGTGCGAATGATTTCCTAGGATTATCTCCTCATTTTGTGTAGCTTTTTCTTGTTTTTGAGCTTTTAGCTCTCTTTATGTATAAAAAAAAGTTAATCGAATTTCCCTAATCCACATTTCAATTCGAATTATGTGGAAGAATGAAAAATTTCACACTGAGTTGAGACTATGCAAGGCGGAGAAGAGGTCAGCATAGAGGAGTTAGCCTCCAATCTCTCCACCTACAAAGATCAGCTTCACCAGGTTTAGTCTTTTTATCACTTCATTGCTGGAGTTTTGTTCGGTTCTACTTTATTTTAGCCACTCTGAATTATTGATTAAATTTCTCGAGGGAAAACATCTCTGTAGTTAGTTTGAAGTTTGAACCCAAACGAGATGTGTTCTACCAGTTTTATATCATTTGATTTAAGAACGAATCGGCCAATTAGGGTTTATATTCTGTTTATACTCCATTAGTCCAATCAACATGACTTCGATTTAGATTTAGATTCCTGCTGGCGTACACATAAGTTTAATGTATTATTTCTGGCTTTGTTGGACGGTGATGTTTATTTTCTCTGATACGAAAGACGTATTTTGTTGCTTACAATACAATTAATTTATCTGGCAAATAAAATGGTTTTCGTCAGATGTTTCGTCATCATTCTCATTCACTTTCTGTCACACTAGTGAAAGTTCGTTTAATTGTACTACCTCATTGACGAAAAATGTTATTTTAAAGCGGATCTAAGATAAAATGACTTAATGAAGTGATAAAAAGTAATGAGGGAGAGCTGTAATGATGCCATTGATAATTCTTACAGTCTAAATCTTAATACTATATCTACTCTGGCTTAGTTTTTGCATTATGTAATGATGTGAGAAAGAGCTTTTATAATAACTTTTTTCCTTCATCTATGGATCAGGTCAGACAACTTTTAAACGATGAGCCCGGAAATTCTGAATATGTTGATATGGAAAGGTTACTTAGAGAGGTATATGCATAGGTGTAGATAAATGCGCGCGCGCACATGCTGTGTATATTATTATATGTTATTTCTTGTGCAGTTTATACTTCCTTGGCTGTCACTATATTGTTATTTTCTTTCCGTTTTGCATATTTTTTTGTTTGTATCCGTTCTCTTTCATTGCCATCCGTATATACACTAGTGAAAGTTGTATATTATACAGTGTGTTATAATCTTACCTTCTGTAGAAACACCAAAGAGAGGACCGACCGACTTATGGATGCTAGGTCTGCCATTTAATTTTTTCTTTCTCTTCCCATTTTATTCATTATTGAAAGTCTAGTGGCTGTAAGTAAAAGGTGAGTATTGTGTTTCTGTAGGATGTGCAGTTTGTAACATAATCCAAATTTTAGACCCTAGGGAGCTTGAGGGGGAACAAAAAAGAAAAGAAAATAATCAAGTGATAGATCTTTGTAACAAAAAGAATGACAACCTTGTCAAAATGCCCATCACTTTTATCTTGGTTCTTTGCAGGTGTGCCCTGTCTCGTGGTGTCCAGCCTGCTTTCTCCCTCTCACCTGATATGAGATGTTCACACTGAGATTATAAGTTAGAATTTTCACATTAATTTGTTTATGGTGTAGAAGATTCTGAAAATATTTGCTTAACTGAATTGGAATGTGGCCTAAAATTGTGTTGTACAGGTGATTGCTTTGACGGAAGAACTCCTGGCAACTGCAAAGCAAAATGAAGCATCTGGATTGAATGCTAGTGCATCCGCAAGTTTGTCAAAGCCCGAGGAGAAAGTGGTATTTGCTCAATTTTCTCATTTAACATTGGTGTCTCCATTAATGGGTGCAGAATGTGTTTTATCGACTACATTATTTTGTATTATTATCTCAAGACATTTATTGTTCTCAACTATATTTCAATATCATCCATTTATCCTTTCCTGAATTAGGAGGATCATATAAAACATTTGTTTACATTGAATGCTTTCTCTATTCATATGGTTTATTGCCTTTGTTGTATAATGCTGCACTTTTGTTGATAATGTTGAATAGTGCTGTGTCTAGGGTGTGTTTAGGTTTGGAAGTTTTGGCTGTCATAGGAAAAATGTTCAGATGTTTTTTCAGTTTACATTGTATTTGTTGTTTCCTTCCAAAGAATTATTCTATGTATAAAGAGAATGAACTAGCAGGGGATCATTTAATGGTGGCTATCTATAAATGTTTTTGCATCTGTTCTGCACTTTCATGAATGATATCTCCTGCCGATGCAAGGTATCTGAAATGCCTTTTTGTGTTGTAATTTTTCGGCATTGCCTTGAGCTACTGAAGAATTGCCTAATCAGCATCTACTTAAATGCTTGCCTTTGATAATAGATGATATTACAATGTGGCGGATGTTATGGATGAAGCTATTCAAATCATCATGGGTGATTTTGTTGTATACGTGGGGAACTTTTTCCCATTGATTATATAATGACATTTTTTATTATTTCACTTCCAGGAATCTGAAAGCATCTCCGATCATCAGTTTCCTGTTGGCACTAAAGTTCAGGCTGTTTGGAGTGAAGATGGGGAATGGTACGTTTTTACGCGTATTTGTTCTTTTCTTTTTTCTTTTTCTTCTTTTTCACTTATGTTTCCTGTTCTTGAATTGTTAAATATTGAATGTACAGGTATGATGCAACAATTGATGCTCACACACCAAATGGTTATTATGTTTCCTATGATGGGTGGGGTAATAGAGAAGAGGTATCATTGCTACAACTACTTGATGGATGGTTTAACTTCAATCGTTGGGTGTGTTTGATACCGCTGGAATTTATCTTTGAAAGCTCTCTGCTGGGTATTTCAGTGGTGAAATTATACTCAAACATTTAAGCACAATTTACACCGGATGAAACTAGCATTTGCTAAAATGAATGAGACTATATACTGGGAAACTATTGCAACTTGATATTTTTCTTTACACGAGGAAACCAGTGTTGAATATATTTGGTAACATCCAATATACTAAATATTTTTAGCGCTTGTCAATGAAACTCAATTTCTGTGAAACTGTTAACTCAGTCACTGACTTATCAATCACAGTCTGAAGCATTATTATGTTAAACTTTCAAACAAGTGGAAAGCCTTTTGCTTTTTATTTGATATGCTTCTAAGATAACATCGTATGTTGATATTAGTTGCTTTTCCCAGGTGGATTTTGCCAATATAAGGCCAATTCAAGAAGGTCCTGTTAATACATTGTTAGAAGCTGAGAGAGTTGCAGAAGCGACAAAGCAGGCTATTAAACGTGAAATTGCACAAGCTGCTTCTGTTGATGTACAATCATGGACTTTACCTGCAAAGCTCCGCATAGAACCTGAAGACCCTGAGGATGTGGTGAGTCTCCTGCCAAATTTTTATTTTTCAAATTTCTTCTCTTGGTTGCCATTAATTGAACAATTTTATTCTTCTCCAAAAGAAAATTTACTTGTTTGTAGTGGCACTCTGGAACAAGTTTCTATCTTTACAATTTGTGCAAGTCAGGTAGGACTAGTTTGCCATTGATGATTTAGTTGGTAACTCAACCTTTACAGAAAGCTGCCAAACGTAAGAAGATACATGCTTTTAAGTCAAAGATGCGGTTTGAGCAACTTGAAGTCACACAAAATAAGAGGCAGAATGCTTGGCAGCAGTTTCAGTCAACTAAGGGCAAAACAAAGAAGGTACCTATCTTAACTTTACGAAATCTCATTCTTGTGTTAATTATTCTTACTTCTCTCCGTATCTACGCATGCACATCTTAGATTTTCTTCAGTTGTGGTGTTTAATGCATGTTTTTCATATAAAAATCCTATTGAGTTTATATTCTTGGTTTCCTTGATGGGAGTGGTCTTATATTTCCTGATATTAGTCCTTGAAGTCTAAGAACTCAAAAAAATGATTAACGATAAAAGCTGACCATAAAGCAAATGGTTTCTTGAATTTATCATTTACATATTAAAGTGGATAGTCCCTTCCCACCAAAATTGCGAATATCTTGGGCTGTTTTGAAAATCTGCAAGGAAGGAGAAGGGAAAACCAATTACTGAAGTTGGATGGGTGGAGATGAGAAGGGACCCAACCCTGGGAAGCCCTTGTTTTCAAGGTTAAGAGTCGTCTGATGGATGTCCTTCTCTAGGTTTGATCTGTTTTCTTTGTATTTTGACCCCTAAACACCAAGTAATTCAGATTTTTTGATGATTTAGTCACTCCACTAAGTTGCCTTCTCTCCTGCCAGTGTTTGTCCTTTATTTTTGTGTTGCTGGATATATTTGCCAGAATTGAGGTTAAGATCAATTCTGGCTCTTAGTTTCATTTGGATGGCCGAGTTAGGCCACTGTCAAGCCTCTTTTCACAATCTCTTGAATTTTTCTTCTTTTTATAAAAAAAGTTTTGCTTCCCATGTGCGGAAGTTCTTTTCAATTTTCTAACTTGATGAATGAAACTTGTCTGTTTTAAAGATTGGCTTCTTCTCTGGAAGAAAGAGGGAGAGCATTTTTAAGTCTCCAGATGATCCACATGGCAAGGTTGGTGTGACTGGAAGTGGGAAAGGTTTGACAGAGTTCCAGAAGAGAGAGAAACGTTTTCATCTCAAGGGTGGGACGGTTGAGAGTGATGAATAGAGAGATTATGCAGCTATTACTAGCCTTCAATTGTATGTACCATGTTCAAACGAACTTCTTCATGAATGCATGTGCCGTGGCAAAGTGAAATACTTTGAAACCGTTGTGCAATGCCGTAATATAGTCTCTCTTTAATTTAAAAAAAAAAATACTAGTGTATATAATGACATTATTATTGATTTCGGCTTTGATGTTCACTCTCTGTATGATGGGAATTAATCTCTTGGCTCATTGTTGCGGGTTGGCGACAAGGCAACCTTAATTTTTAAAGTGCCTACTTTTTTTGTGACCCTTTTGACAAAGGAATGTACGTCGAGGCTTGTCTTGAAGAATCATGTCTTTCCTTTTTTGTTTATATATTGTTGAAGAGCTTGAGCAGTTTTTATTTATTTTTTTGGCTGCAATGGAATATTGAAAGGATCCGGCTATTTCACGTCTCATAGTTTATGAGAAGCATAACATTTAAAATCTAAACAGTAAGGGAGCGGGGAGAGACGCTAGAAAATAGTAGAGACTTCTCAAGATCCCTTTGAAGCCATGAATAGAACTGCAGGAGGAAAAGTATTGCCACCTTACCATATTGAAAAAAATATTCAATATATAATTAAATGTCTAGGTTTGACAAGAGGTGTATTTTGATCTAAATATAATACCTCAATTTATATTCTCAGATTTATAGTTGTTTCTTCAAAGCATTTCAATTGATTACAATGTTAATGGAGTTTTTATTAACGGTAGTTTTAATGCAAGTAGTTAAAGAGGTAATTTTAGAAAAATCAATACATATTTTGACAAATAACTAAATTTTATTAATAATGATAAATGAGTTATATAACTTCTATGTTACGAATGAAATGAAGTCATCTATAAATTTATATAAGAATTATTTGCGGGCCACCGTATGGAATCTAGTTTAGTGATAAAAAAATGAAACCATGGGCGAGTTTGTTCTCGTGTTGAAATGCCTCCATTCATACTATAAAACAATGACCTCCCTTGTTATATAATTAATATAAAAATCATTTTATTACAATCTCCCTCCTATCACTATAACTATATATTTACACATTACGACATGTGCAATTTCCCTTGACACCATTTAAGTTTGACACCATTGAAGTTTATTCACCAAGTATTTTTCTATCAGAAATACTTCAATTCAAGGCAATATTGAGCAATAAGTGAGAGGCATTTCCTCAACAGAAATTCAAACCTTAGTTTAGTGTATTGTGACACTGACCATTTCTACTGCACTCTCTGTTGGTGACTTTTCTAAAAAATTCACTTTGTCATGTATAAAATTAAAAGACCGTATAAAAAAGATGGATAGCAAATGTTCAGGAAGCAGCATGTGCTCAAACACCAAAGTTAATTGTTAGCCGAGATTTGCTCTAACCATTACAAGCACTAATTCTGTTTAATATATACAAGAAATCAAGAAAGTTTAAGCTTAAAATCTCTCGTGAACTGTGTTATGGTAAAAAGAGGAAGGAAGGAATGATAACATAAGAATAAATACAGGGTGAAGAAAGAATTAGGAAAATAAAAGTGGGAAAAAAAACATAAATAGGGCTATACACAAGCTAAGACCTTTCCTATCTACAAACATACGTCTCTTGCTTGACCCTCCAAAGAAGCACCGTCATCACTGTATAGGATATTGGCTCCACATCCAGGACCATTCACCGGACCAACAGCCTCTTCATCAACTAGGACCTCTTTTATGTTAGTAACATCTTCCTTGTTTGGAATCTGCGGGCAAAGTAACACAAAACTGAAGAATCAATATTCCTGTTCATTTTTCTTTCCTTGCAAAAAGAAAAAAAAAACATCAGCCAACAGAAACAGAAAATACAGATAAAATCCCCAATGTGGTCGTTTTGAAAGCTACATTTGGTTTAAAGAATGGAAAGTAATTGGAAATGGCATTATGAAAAAAGAGGTCTACAGAATTTGTGCAATGTCTACCGGACCAATATTATTATCACTACTAAACAATTTAATCATGTCACATATGATTACTTTTTCTTTTTGCAGTAAGGATACGGGATCATTTCTCATCTCATCATCATTTCATTTCTCTTTCCATCCCGCAACAGTTTGGGCACCAAACATATCCAAATTGATAATCAAACCATCAAAAAGAAAAAATATCAGAGAATGTTCCCTTTCTTTTTGACTGGATTGGAAGGGTATTAGGAATATGGATGTGGAAGACAGATGTATTTTGTTTCATACATCCAAATGTACCTCAAACATTGCTTCGTTCAGAACATTCTCTAGTATAGCTCTTAAACCACGGGCCCCAGTGTTCTTTGCCATGGCTTTTCTTGCAATCAATCTCAAAGCATCATCAGTGAAGTGTAAACTTACCTGAAATGTTAAACAGGAAATTAAACAAGTTACTCCAAAAGAGGCTATCATACTGACATCCAATAATGAATGCATGAGTGAGGTAAGAGAGAAGAACTTCTGAGAACAGTTGGAATGGTTTAAAATGCTTACATCGTTCATTCCAAACATCTTCTTATATTGTTTAACGAGGGCATTTTTAGGTTCAACAAGGACCTGTCTCATAAAAGATACTGTAAGAAATAGTGAAGTAAAAATAACTGAGAAAAGGTTACAAGAGAGAGGGGGGGGAAGAATGAATAACGTCTGATCTCAAGTGCTATTATACAAATTACTAGATGTTCTGAAACTACATATTTCCATCATAATTTAACCATAAAATGTACAGAGTTTTACACAAACATTTTCACTGGTTAGCAAATGAAAGCCCAAACCATATACAAACCAACGTAATGTACAAGGCAGACTTCGGAGAGAAATATACAAGTCAAATATCCTGATATACCTGAACAAGTTGGTCCTCATTCAAAGCAGATAAACCCACTAAAACTGGAAAACGCCCCACAAATTCAGGTATGAGGCCATATGCAATGAGATCGTCACTTTCTACCTGCAAATTCTTAGAATCACTACATTAGTTATCAGGAGTTACTAGTCAAAACAAAATAAATAATCCAACCAAACAAATGGTGAAGAACAATCCCCTTCATCCAAAGAAATAAACAAAATAAGCAAATAGAGAATTCATCTTGAGTCTTTATTTCTCACATTTTCTAGAAGTGATGATGCTACTGCAGCATCAGTGACCCCCCCAGTCCTCATATTTGCACGAACTGGAGCTCCAAAGCCAATGGAAGAATCTTGCTTCCTGTAAAATAAATGTGGGTCTAACAGAATTCCTAACCAAAAGAGAAGCATGCAAGCATGTGGCACTTGAAGATCCTCACCTGTCTGAGATGGTCTTCTCCAAATTAACAAAGGCCCCTCCACATATAAAAAGAATATCTTTTGTATCAATCTGTCAAGTATAAAGAATCGTAATATGATAGCAGTCCAAGTTATGAAATTCCCAGTCTGCAAAATGGCATCAGTTCTTTGCATTATAGAATTCTACCAAGAGGTCAAAATTATGCACAGAGGAAAATATCTGATTATGGGGGGAAGGTTATAAATCAGATTTCTATCCAAAAAACAGCATGTGGTGATTTTTATAAGAAATTTTCCTCAACCTGAATCACAGGTTGATCTTAGCCTTCAAAATTTAACCAACTAAAACGACAGAGTTAAAGCATTTTGATGTATGGTGCATATCCTAAAATTAGAAGAACAAGATTCATTTTTCATTAATTCATGAGAAGGAACATCAGCATTATTCAAAATTCTCACTTTCATCACAGGATAAATCACAAATCAAGACATGCTGACAGCATTATATTCATGAGAACTACCAAAAACAATAGACTTCTATTATGTACTTAAACCTACAGTATTATCTTCTCTTAGGAGAATGTATTCAATTTTCAAAACAGAAACTGAAGCACCTTCCCTGTAATCATAGGTCACCAAAAAGATTTAACAAAGAATAATACTCACTTCACAAAATAAATTATAATGTTAATCACAGAAAGCCAAGACAAGTGAAGATTGCTTTTGTTCAAGTATACCAGAATGTTATCGCCAGAAAGATACTTATGAGGTCCTTTATCAGGAACACTTACTACCTGAAGGGGGCAAAAGAAAAAAGAGGAGTGCCGTTAATATATTAAAAAACATGAACCATAAATATGAAGGAACCTTGTAAACAACCTTTTGATTCAAGCTGTATGAATGCAAAACTAAAATAATTATCAAGGAAAAACATACGGTTTATGCAACATAGGCTCAAGTTTCCCTAAAATTTTTTGACACTGATGCAATTAGTACTACTGCAGATGCAAGCAATGACTTCATCCAAATCCAATCACTAAACAGTTTCCACAGCTCACTATAAGTCTAAGCTCAACCCCAGTGCGTATTTCATAAAATTCCTATTCCAGCATTCTCAAATTCCCCCCCCCCCCAATCATGGAGGTCATTTCCCCAAGCAGAAGATAATCATTTTATCATATATGCAGTTGCACTGAATATCCACACACACACACACACAAAGTAAACCAACCCCCCTTCCATCAAGTACCATGGAAGGTACATTGATTCAGCAGAAAGTCTAGCATACTTCCAAATCCAGTGTCTCGAAGACTTTTCTAAGAGCATTATCATCCCCTATAACCAAGGAATTTTACCATTAAATAATTTATGGAGATAACTAGGAAAAACAGACAATCAGAATGGCACATGCCCCATTGACTTTTTACAGGGTAAGAAAAATAAGGAATAGACTTCACCCACTGTGCTTTCCAGCATTTTTAGTAAGGCCTGTTGAACACCCTCTCCAGATACATCTCTGCCACTGTTTAAACTCTGGGCCTGCAAAAGGATTTCGTGGAAATCAATATCTTATACTTCTTAAGTGATATATAATCAATATTTTGAAAAACTGTTACCTTCTTAGTAATCTTATCAACTTCATCAATGTAAACAATCCCTTGTTGGGCTGCCTCCACATTGAAACCGGCTTCCTGAAAGATTATGGCTTTGTTTGGTAAGGCCGTTGGGAAAACGGACACAGATTCCGAGGTACTTTATGTGAGAGGAATTTTGTCTCGGTAAGAGTGTCCGTTGGCCAAACGGCCAAACCAAACGCAGCTCATATCATACATCAACAAGTGTCACCGGATATTGCGACAGTTTGCTAATTATAATAACCTAGGATAGTAGGATAGGATTTAATAGATACACCAGCTTCCAAAGTGAAAATTTTGAAAATAATAGGAGACTGAGTAACAAAAGGGCACCATCTTAAGCCATGACCAGCTCTCAGACTATGCTAACTTTTAAGCAATGGATAAATGCTTAGCAATGAAATATGTAGGATCCAGATAAGAAATCAGAGTACATACCACAAGAAGCTTATATAATAATGATTCCACATCTTCTCCGACATAACCTGCCTGATATGTACAAGAGCGCAAGTTAGAGGGGAGGATGGGAGGGAGAAAATTGTATATATCTGTGAAAATCAGCCCAGTTGCCCGGTGCAAAGAGGGGGACACAGAATACTTTAATCACATAATAAGATATGCATACACACAGAACTACAAAAAATATTATTCAACCAACTTGCCTGAGTCAATGTCGTAGCATCAGCGATGACAAATGGAACATTTACAATTCGGGCCAGTGTTTTTGCCAGCAATGTTTTCCCTGTCGTGAGGAAGTCCAAATTCAATGTGCACATCATCATATCTTGAAAGCAAAAGTATCACTAAAATTATAATAATGATAATAATAAAAACAACACTCCCCTTATGTTCCCGAAGAGTATTGTATTCATACCTGAACCAGTAGGACCTAACAGCAATATGTTGCTTTTTTCTGGCTCAACGTAGTCATCTTCGTCCCAATCTTCAACTTTCGCTGATTCATGATCAGAGGTTTTCTTGGAGGAAGCAAGGCGCAACCTATTGTAGTGGTTGTAAACAGCCACTGAAAGCACCTTTGGGGACAACTCAGGCATCAGTAGAGGCGAAGAAAGCATGGGCAATATAGAGTCCACGGAGCAAGATTCTTATAACAAATGAACCTCAAAAACACAAGATAGAAATGAACCAAACAAATGTAATGAATTTAACCGCTATATGATATCGTAGAGTAATGTAAGAAGATTGACGTTACATAATACAGATGAACAAGAGAGGTAAATCCACAGCTTTATCACCCACTTAAACCGAATAAACAAAACTCGCCTCTCAACTATCTAATTAAAATATAGATTGAACAAGAATATAAGTACATTTCAAAATACAACGGCTCTGCAGCCCTAACTATAGATAATTATCTGGATATCTGATTAAACCCCACGACAACAAGGCAATCTAGTTGCTTTCTTTTATACAAGTATTACTAATGTGTTCGTTCTAGTAAATCATATTTGCGCGTTCATTTCGAAGTGGTTTCAAACTTGGTCGCCCTCAAATATTATACCGCTATTGTCGTAATATCGTAACTTAGATCATTTACACCACATGATAGAATTCGATGAAGTCTACGCACTGGTATCCTACTTTTCTACCACCAAGTCAAAGTCCGAACCTTTTTGGCTTTTTCTTGCCCGACAACAAACTTGTTCAGTACTTTAAAAACCTCCTTGGGTGTTGGCAAGTCCTTCACTAAGCTTGACCTGTCACTGTTATCATTGCCACTTTCTGCAAAGAACCCACCTCCACTACCACCATTCCCATAAGACAACGTAGGCCCCTCACTCTTGTTCGATTGTGGAGCCTCACAATCTTTCTCCCTACTTCCGTCACAATCCTTAGATGCCTTAACCCTACAAATCTCGATGAAACTCCCCTGTAACGGAGCCAGCTTGAAGGGCCTAAAATAAAATGCCGTTCTGCAAGCCGGACAGAGATTCAAGGCCTGGTAAACTCCAGGTTCTCGACCCGAAATCGAAAGGGGTCTGTTCGAGAAAATGACAGACATCCGGGCGGAACATCGAGGGCAGTTTACATCGGCCTTGATGTGATCGTACCGATCATCGGAGGTAGTACCGTCCCATTTGTACCGTCTCTGGACCCAGATTGAGGATGTGGTCGTGGTTCTCGATTCAGAAGGGTTGAGATATTTGAGGAAAGAGCGATGATGGGAGGAGGAGGAGGCGATGAACCGTATCGTGATTTGGCGGAAGATGGTTGTGGAGGTGGTCTTCTTGCAGATTCTGCTCAGAACTGAGAACATGCTTTCGTTCTTGTTCCCTCTGTTTCTTTGCTTGGGGTGTTGAGGTTGAGGTTGGTTTTGGTTTGGTTCGCGTTTTGAGGATGGCGCAGGCAGAAGCAAGCAGTGAGAGGGAGCTTATTGAGAGAGAGATTCTCTAATTGGAAGCCACGTATTCAAGTAATGATTCCCGTGAATGTTTCGAAATATTTTAAGGAAATAAACTGAATACTTATCCATAATTTTCTGAGACCGTAGACTTTGATCAACCTGTGCAAAAAACTTATTTTTTCATAATTTTTTAATTATTTTATTAAGAATTTGTTACATGACCAGCTACCCTGGTGATTCCGGACTTCCCTGAGTCCAGATTCATATGAATTAAACAGAGGCTGTCAGTCTCGCCTGTAACTTTGTAGTTTTTTAGTGTAGCGATGATGATATGATTTTTTTCTTTTGAAATGAAAGATGACAGGCTTGGTTCCACTTAACAATGTCATGTTACATGTTTAAAATTTCGTTTAAAAATGATTTTAGTGATTTTAAAATTATCATGTAAAATAAATTTATCTCGATTTATGTATAAAGTGATTGGAAATCACTTTCTAAATACGCATTAATGGACCTTTTTAGTAATGCGGTAGAGAAGTACTTTTAGTAAATCGAAGTAAATATGTAAAGAAGATTATCTCATTTTACAAAATAATATTATTGAACGTGCGTTTAGACTCCCACCAACTCAGCCAAACAGGGTAATATTTATATCTCTAAATAAGAGTTTGTCGGCCAGCCGTTACTGTGCGAGCAAATGTTGAAACCCCGTAGAATTCCCTACAATTTGGATTCTCTCTCCCCTTTCCTTTCTTCTCACATCTCTGTTGTTGGATCAGCAAAAACGGTTCTGACTTAATAATTTATGATTATGATCATACCAGTACATAGTAAATAAATTTTTAAACTATTAAAATTTAATATAGAAAGCTTGCAACAGTAGATTACTTGAAAATAAAAAAAATAATGGCTATATAAATCTCCACCATTCATTTATCAATATTATGATGGAGATATGATGAGCAGAGGATCCAAATTGTAAATGAATCGATATTGCATGCATCAGACAAGGCTTAGCATCCCTTGATTTAAAAATATATACCTGATTCTTACTAATAAGAGTTGGACTCAATGAAAAATGTCTAGTTCTCTGTGATATCACCAATTTTCAATTCGGCAAACTCCTTTTTGTCAAATTGTGTGTAGCCACCCCTCATGTGTATGACTCTTGCATACTAGCACCATACCACCTAATCTTTTCACATTTTTGACATCTTCTGTTTAAGATAAGATCTTATGACCAATCCTATAAAACTCAAGCAAGTGAATCGAGTCCAAATCGCTAAAAGAACATGTTTTGCAAGAACAAGTGGCATGCAATTTTGGAATGAAAAACAGTGGAGGCTCTTCGTTGATTTGTGATCACTCGCAAAAGAAGCAACCATGTGGTTCCCATTTTGGCAGGTTGGCAGACTCTGACATGTTCTTCATCTTCTCCTCGCTTTCAGCCAAAATATATCCGATTCACTCTAGAAAGAGATTGCCCTGAAAATGACGTTGTTCGTGTCTGTGTAACCCCGCGATTCTCGAGTGGAGCACGCAAGAAAACAACATCGTCCTCGCCTTCCACCCTCTTCGTCCCTGTATGTGTGAGTCTGTGGCGACTGGCCTCAGTACCTCCGTTGTTGTTTGGATTTTGGTTGAAGGTCATCTTCCTCAAATTCCTCACACCCAGAGAAAACCCAAGATGCCTTCGGTGAAAACGATGGCCATAGCGTTTTCACTGGCTGCTTCTATAAGTTTAATTCCGTGTACCCCAATTCCTAAATTCTAATCGGAATTGTTCCCATTTGTTTAATTTCTCTACTCATGGCTCCCATCAGTCTGAAGCAATCCTCGAATCCCTCTTCAGCTGCTCAAACGATTGCTTCGTCTCAGGATGCTCGCGCTCTGGTGCGTGAAACCCTGCGCATCAGTGCCGAGTTGACTTCATCATCACCGGCTGTTGCAATCCCTCATCTTGCCGAAACGACGTCGGATCTTTCTTCTTCATCTCCATCATCATCGGCGGCTGTGCTGGTTGGATCAGAATGTCGGAGGAGAGTAGGTGGTGGCGTTTTTGGTGCAGAGGAGGCTATGAATCCAAGCTTGAGATTGATTTGCTGCGAGGAAATTGATGGTCGTAGATGGACCTATGTGGCGGAAAATGATGGCGCCGGAGGTTTCGTAAAGAATTCATTCCGTGCGCTCAGTTTGCAGACTCCTCAAGCTCCTCTTGATGTAACTTTCGTGGCCTTACTATTTGTGAATTTTATGTCATACATTGTGCCTGCTTGGATTTTTTCCCCTTTTGCTTGACTTTTGCGTTAATTTTGAAGTTTTCTTCTTCTTTGCTAGTTGCAACACGGAAGTAGATGCTGGGGCTTTTAAATTTTACATTTTTGTGATATGTTTTTTTTTGTAATATCTCCCCTGCTTCTTACATGATTTCCCTATAGCTATATATTTATTCCAAAAATATTGATAACAAAAATTCGAAATTGATATTCAATCTGTCGTTAGATGGGACTGATGTACTTGACGGAATCCCGGTTCTTAAGTTGGGAATTGACTGTTTCCTTTTTGTACTTCCATTTGATTTTGTATGTGCTTAATATTTTGAAATTTTAAGAGCCACAGGAGACAGGAATTTCCTTGAAGTTATACATTGGAACAAGTTTTAGATTAATAATAAGTTAAGTTGTACAAATCATTTCCAAGAACGGGATTTCCCCCCTCAATTTTTCTTGATATCATATTGTGATTTTGTAAGATTTAGTTAGCTTATTTTATATTCCAGGATCCATACCATGATCCTTGGATTATTATGAAGTTATTTGCTGTTCCGCCCTTGTTAATTTTTTGTTACCACAATTGAATAGGTCTAATTGGCTTTTTGGCTATTCAAGAAGGGCTACTATCTGTTTTTCATTAATGTATGATTGCGACATATACCTTTAAATCCTCTCTCTTCTGAGGATTCTTATGGAATGAAAGTGAGAGCCTTTACAAATGTAGCCTTTGCTTGCATTTACCTATATGTAATACCCACTTCATGAATGACCAAACCATTTGATTTGGAGTTGTTATTTGTATCAAACAAATATTTGACAATAGTGATAAAGTTGATGGATTTTTTATATCACTTTAGTTTTTCGCTCCAATGAAAGGAAGAGGCAAGATCTCTGGTTCCACTGAATCATACTCAAATATCATGTGTTGACATGAAATTAGAAATTAGAGCACTTTATTCAACTTTTTCTATGCTGTTCTACATGCAGGAAGTGATGTCATTCGTAAGATCCTATGTTGTTCCAGAAGGTTTCCCTGACAGTGTTAGCCCTTCATATGTCCCATACATGACATGGCGGGCTCTAAAGGTATTTGGTTTACTTTTACTTTGTTTGCTAAAATTAAAATTTACATTATAAGTTTAAGTGTTAGCTAATTTGGAGGCAGTTCAATGTGCTTCCATGATGTCATTCTTAGGCTTTTGCATCATGAAGTAGTTTATGATTATATAGATGAGTTTTTTTTTGAATAATTTATGATCAAGAATTTTTTTCCCCTTTATAGCACTTCTTTGGTGGAGCAATGGGTGTTTTCACAACTCAAACACTTCTAAGCTCAGTTGGAGTCTCCAGAAACAAAGCTACTTCTGGTGCTGTTGCTATAAACTGGATTCTCAAGGTGACATTTATGCGATATATCACAATTGAGAAGTGCCATGTTTCAATTACAAACTTTCATGAGATAATTTTTTTGATGAAATAAAGGTCCAATCTTGTTCCTGGTATGTAACCTATGTTTTTGGCTCATCTAAGTGATTGTATCCTGGGATGTAGTGTTTGTTTGTTTATCACGTTAAAATCACGTTACACGCAAGTTGAGACAAAATTCCTCTCATATACTTACCTCGGTTTGCGTAAAATCACTCTCCCACCGGATTCTCAAACACGCACGTATAATTTTTGACTTTGTTCATTAAGTGTCTAGCAAAGTGATTTATGTTATCTATGGAGTAAATTAGGAAAGTGGATGGGCAATTCCTTTTGCGAGTAAGTCCATTTTTGTTGTGATCTATGCGTGTCCTACCATAGTGAGAGAAGTAATGAAAAAAGAATACGTCTTTAGCGATGAAGAAGATGAGCTCTTCATCACTAGCATCTTCAGCACAACTTTGAGGGAGATGAGAAAGAAGAGAAGCAGTTAGCGACAGGGATGGAATCAATTTTGACTATTTGATCTCTCATGCTTGGTCTGTCTAGGATTGTTTTGAAGCCACCATGTGTCTGTTTGCTCACCTAACCTTGAATACCAATTTTAGGGTGCCATTTAGCTCCTCTTCATCTATCATGTTTGAAAAGAACTATTATATTCTACAATTGTTACTTATTATTCAAGGGAATTTACATGTGTTAATTGCATTTGTAGGATGGTGCTGGTCGTGTTGGGAAGATGCTTTATGCTCGGCAGGGAAAGAAATTTGATTATGATCTAAAACAAGTAATAAATGACTTGCTTCTTGTCAATCTGATTACATAAATTTGAGCTATCCTTTAATCTTTCTGAAAACTAGTATTACAGATGCGATTTGCAGGTGATCTTTTGATGGAGTTGGGTGCTGGAGTGGAGTTGGTAACTGCAGCAGTGCCACATTTATTTCTTCCCTTGGCTTGTGCTGCTAATGTAGCTAAGGTTTTATTGCATTCTTAGGACAAGTGATTTATTCTCATCATTTTTTGCAGGCTTTTTATCTTGCTTCTTTAGCAAATTTTTATTTGTTTTTTTTTTTTGGCTATTAGAATGTTGCTGCTGTGACATCAACTTCAACTAGGACGCCCATTTACAAAGCATTTGCTAAAGGAGAAAACATTGGGGACGTCACTGCTAAAGGAGAATGTGTTGGCAATGTTGCGGATCTGGTATACTTAAGACCTTCTCCACTAATCCATGGGGGCAAAACAGTAGATACACTTTTGTGGCATAATGTTAGAAGCATGGCACATTCTGCAATATGTTGTGGTTCCATGCATGCGTGAGACTATTACTTGGCATTGATGGATTAGTAGATCAATTGGTAATGTACAAAATGAATCAATTATAGACATCAATATAATTAGATGTGCTCTTCATTGACAAACTTGGGATTTGCAATTATTGGTAAGATGGGTTAATCTCGGTGATTATTTTCATACTAGATGGAAAGAAGTTTTTGTCTTCTTTCAATCTTTGTATATGCACTGGCTTTTAACTGTGTCTAGTAAAAAGTAAGATTGAAACATTGTTCCAAAGCAAGTTTGTTTTATCAGAATAATTAGTTGTTTCTGAAATCTGTTTGCAATCATGGATATAGAAAACAACTGAAACCTCTTGATATATTAAGTTATTCCTAATTGGCCATGAGTCATTCTTTCATTTTTTAACTTTTGGAATCTTCTTTGCATAGAACCAGTGAATTAACAGGGCAAATTCTGGTATTGATGCTTGCCTAATTGTGTGCGAACATGTTAGATATACTATGCTGTAAGATCTGACTTATGAGGTAGGTTATTACTTTGCTGACATTGTAGAATAATATATAAGCAATGAGGAAGGTTTGAAGATTGGCTGTGTTTTTGACTAATTAACATAAGATGGCAGGGTATCAGGCTTTACTTTGCTGAAATTGTTTTCTTGGGTGATATTTTTAGTTTGTACTTTTGTAACCTTACTAGCCAAGGTAGCCTTACTTTTTGAATTTTCTGCTTCAGTTGATGAAATCAAATGGGCCTTTTCTTTTTCCTATTTACAGTTAGGAACTGGTCTGAGCATTTTGATATCCAAAAAAAATCCATCACTTGTGACTACGTTTGCCCTCCTTTCTTGTGGATATGTCCTTAGCTCTTACAGAGAGGTTTGGTCTCATAGCTCTAAAAGTTATTTCATTTCTTTTCATATTTCCAATCCTCTGATCTGTCCTCAAACACTTGTACACATTTGTAGGTAAAATCTGTTGTTTTGCATACACTGAACCGGGCAAGATTTAGTGTGGCGGCAGAGTCCTTCCTCAAGACAGGTATCATGAAATTGATGCAGAAGTATGCTTTGACCCGTCCTCATCCACACAAAAGAGGGGATATTTTTAGATGCACTAGCATATCAAGCCTTAACTCCACCCCCCCCCCCAAAAAAAACAAAACGAAAAAAAATGGAGGTATGGGAAAAAATGTCAGAGAAAAAGTGTGGATCCATTTTGACTGCTTTGATGTTATTGCATGCTTTCCATAATGGTGTTATTTTGTACTTTTATATGGCATATTATTTTTTTGTCAATAATAGCACTAGTGGTTTGTTTTGACATACAATTATTCCATAATATGCATTCCTTGTATTTTAATTAATTTAATTTGTTTCAGGGCGAGTACCCACTGTGCAGGAGGGTAATATGAATGAGAACATATTCAGGTTTCCGTGGGAAGATAGGCCTGTAGTCCTTGGTATATGAATGGACTTAAATGTCTTTACTTAATGCAGACATCTTACCTCAAAAATTAAAACTGGGTTGTTTCTTTAATTTCTTTTTATTCAGGATCAAGATTGAAGGATGCATTCCAAGACCCTGGCGCATATGTTGCCATACAACCTCTGTTTGAGGTGTTTGCTTTTTTGAGTGGATACAAGTTTTGAGCTTTCTTACAGTGATTGATTTGTAAATTCGTTGCATTCTTGTATGTTTTCTGGTTGATAACAGAAAGAGAAGTATATTGTGACATATAACCCCTCAAAGAGTAAGGTGTATGCTCTGCTCAAGGATGAGGCAAAGTCAGATGACATTTTAAAAGCAGCATTTCATGTGAGATATACAACCGTCTCTGGAATTTGTCAGGTTACCAATACTCTTAATAGTACTTATGAAGTAAATCATCTTAATTTTTTTGCAGGCTCATCTGCTCTTGCATTTCATGAATTCATTGAATGGAAACAAGGTTTCTTCTGGTAAGCAAAGGGGTGATCTCAAGTCAAGTGCGGTGCACTCAGTTGCTGACCTTGAAGCTTATATTGCTGATTCATGCAATATGGTGGCGAATTCTTATGGGCTTTTCAGAAGGAAAGCAAAAGAGCAGGTAAGTGAATTCACTTTATTATTCCATTTCTTGGCTCTGCATCAGGCTCTTGAGTTTGGCTGTCTAAATGTTGTTTTTGAAATGCATTAATTTCCATTGAGGTCTTGAATTGGTGGATAGATGACCTTGTATTTGCCTACTCTGCTTAGTAAGATATTATATTTCCTTTAAATTAGTTTCGGAGAGGTGTCAGGGAGAGTGGCAACGATAGAAATTCTGGTGCTTCTGGGTTGGCTTTCTGCCTGATGCACTTGTGATGCTTGACCATACCTTTGTTGGGATTTTAGAACGTACATGCAGTGGAATTTAAAATTTTTCTAATCCCAAATACGGATTTGTCAAAGGCGTTTAGATCGAGGAGATGAAGGCGTACCTTTTACGTTTCAAGATTGTCCCTTCCTTTGCGTCTGGATCTCTTCAGATTCCACAACCTTCCGCGCTCTTGTTTCCGATCACGAGGAGCCGACGTTCTTTCAATCGCCTCCCTCTACCGGTATCCACGCGAACAGTCTCCAACAATAGCAGCGTGCTAGCACTTCTTTGTTTCACTCTCTCTCTCTAGGGTTTCGTGGCTCAAGAGCGAATTCAAATTCAGAATGTGATGCCACTACTGTTCACGAGCACTCATGTTTCTAGAGCTCATGGAGTGCATCATAATCCAAGATTGATCTTTTATTAATCTTGAAAAATCCGAATTTTAATTTCATAAAGAAATTCAAGATTAATCAAAAGAAATTCAAGATTAATCATTATTAATCTTTAAATTCAAATTTGAAATGATATTCAAGATCTAATCTTGAAATTCGAATATTCAAGATCCAATCTTGAAATTCGAAATTCAAAAAGGATATTCAAGATCTAATCTTGCAATTCTAATATTCAAGATCTAATCTTGAAATTCGAAATTTGAAATTCAAAATGTGAAATTCGAATTTTGCAATATTAATTTGGATTAAATTGATCTGATCAAATCATATCCATTTAATTAATCTAAATAATAAGCCAACGTATTTAATTTATCTTTATAAATTAAATTAATGTTAGTTGTTTAATTTATCAAATAAATTAAATATTAAACTAACACACACAAATATTATTTACATAATATTGTGCAATTTCGAATTTCAACATATATATACATATATTTAAAATTCGAATAAACCCTAGAAATAAAGCTTATGTTGGGATGTTCTTGCGTGCGACCCTGTAGGCCCATATAAAGTTGGAAGTGGCCTAATCTCACCACAAGCCCACAAGTCGCAAGCAGTCTCTAACAAGACATTACGACTACCCAAATCATACGGGGATCGCTAACACGACGCAACCTTTTATGTGACCACATCACGTCCCTTTTGTCACGCGATATCTCAGTCAAGGATGAGGCATGGATGACATCATCCTCCTATTCCGGACCATTATTTTCTCGATCCTTGAGTAGTCTGATCAAATAAACGAAAACTCCTTTTCGTTATAGTATAGCCAGACATTTCTTAGACTCACTCATCGAAGGGCCCAGTAATATCTCTCGACTAATGTGAGGGACAAATCCCATCTTGATCACTCATATTCCTCCACATGAAAACCCTTAAGCCCAATTATAACCTTTATCATCACTTGGTCAAAGGTGACTTTTGACTAGGTCAAAGCTTAGTGACTTTCATGCAGGAATCCATGATGATCTCAGGTCAAAGGGCATTGTGACGTGATCACATATGAGATAAGCTAATGAATTAATCCATGCAGCTTTCTCATAGCAAGTCGGTCTAACACCTTGTACTCTTACAAGTGCCTAAGACTTTGACTCGTATCTCCATACCTTATCAAAGTCAGACTGGTCTTACCATATCTACGCTCCCACATAGACAACTAACCAGAGACATTTAAGACAATATTCGTAATTCGTCTATGGATGTAACTATCACAACAAACATGCAAAACATATAATAATTAAATGGAGAAAATACATTAAAAGAAATAATGTGTGAAGTACAATGATTAGCCTTAGGGCACAATTTCCAACAGTTATAAATTTAGATGCATAATGATGTTGATTGAGCATGTTTATATATTATTGGTAGGAGGGGAAAATAAAGATAAGTTGGAAGCTGAAGGATAAAGAAAAGTTATTCGTTGAGAGCATAAAAGGTGAGTGAATAGCATCTCATTATAGTTTTTATAAATCACATTTTACTATCTTCACATTTTAATATTTATTATTTGTTACCATATATTGAGTATGATTTCATTGATAAAGGATTATTGGAATTATTTGATCTTCTCATTTATTTTATAAAGAGGAAGGTTTAAGGAATTTATTTAGTGTTATTCATTCGTGTCCAATTTTGTTTGATTGGATACTTAAATGTAGAAGTCAAAAGAAAGACTTTTGGAATTTTAATTCATTCATAGAAATGACAAAAAAAAAAACTTTTCTTTAATACATGATTCAATAAATTGATTTTTTTAGAGATTAAAAAGCTAATTAATTCATACAGTTATTACTTTTCTTCAAACTAATTTACTTAACTTATAAATTGATATATCATTCAATGATATATATATATAAGTATTTTAGAATTATATAATTTATTTAGCTTTTTAATCTCTCCAAAGAAGTTCAATGACTCTTATATTAATGATTAGAGATAGAATATGTTAATACTTCCTCCACTTCTAGCTACAAGAACCAGTATATGAGTTTGATTTGGTTCTAATGTAAATTTCAATTCATTTCGTTTCCTAAAATTTTCATATTGATTGCCTATATTAAAGGGTTTTTTATTAAGGGGAAATTTTTAGTTGAAATTATTACAAAGGATATTTTATAGAAATCAGCTCACATTTTTTACAAATATAGGCTTAACTAATTTTTTTTAATACATGCAAATTACTTATTAGACTCCTACATTTAGCATTAGAGGAAGTATATGATATGCAACAAGTTGTATGAAAAGTAGAAAAGAGGAAAGATGAAAGAGAAAGAATGAAAAGTAGGAAAGAGGAAAGAAAAGAAAGAAAAAGAAGGAGAGATGAAAGAGAAAGAAATAAAAAGTAGGAAAGAAGAAAGAGAAAAAAAATGAAAAAGTAGGAAAGAGGAAAGAGAAAGAAGGAAAAAAATAGGAAAGAGGAAAAAGTAGGAAAAAGAGGAAACCTAGGTTTCAAAACCTAGATTTGCAAACCGAGGTTTTGTGACCAAAATAGCTTTTCTGAAAATTTTTTATACTTGGATAAAACCTAGGTTTTAGGGTAAAACCTAGGTTTTGAAATCAAACATAGGTTTCAGACGAAGGAGGCAAACAAGCCCGTAGTCTAAGAATGAGACTTTTTATACTGCATGTGTAGCCATACGATGTAAAAATGTGTCTTTTTTTTTAAAAAAAATATAGATGAGAGTGCGAAATCCTGTTGTGTGTTCATCGTCATCCTCCTCCTTTTCAAGTGTTGGTAAGAGAATGAGAAAATAGAGAAAAATCTACACATGGCCATTGCAGAGTTCAGCAAAACACAGCTCTACTTATTCATGATTTCATATTTTAGCTATTACACAGGTGTATATCATAAAGAAAAGAAAATTCAAAGAAAGGTCTTGTGTTGTAGATCATCGTGATGGTCACAACAAGTTTGGCAAAAAGAAAGAGTCTCAGCATAGCAAGAGAAATGTCCACAGCATATCTAACTTCTAAAATATTGTTATTAGATGTCAAAAGCCTCTCATCATAGAGACAGAGACATTCATCCCTAATTAAACAAAAAACAAACCGAGGAGGAGTAGGAGGAAATTAAACCTTAATTATACTAATCCCATAATGGAATTGATCTTAGAAATAACTCCTCATGCATAGGACAGTTAGAATCCTTCATTTACTAACATGTTTAATGTGTTTGTGTATTATCAATAAGGTTACTGACGATTAATGTTTACTTAAATAGGAAGCCTAGAAATTTCTATTAATGTACAGATGCCATCACTCTATTGAAGCCGTACAGTTACTGTAGCAATATATTGAGAGTGCTCGAAATGCAATTGATTCATTCGAGCCTCTATTCTGTTGGTTATTGCCTAAAGGTTTTTGCCCTGTCTTTCTTGTCCTCTTCCATCTTGGTATCAGAGCGCAGCGGACACACATGGCTATACCTTCCTCACTCTTTGACGACGTTACACAGCAGACGTCTCGACCCTCTGAAAATCCCACTCAACCATCACGCTCAGTCTCAGCCTCCGCCCCCATTGCAGCTCAGCAAGGTTCATCGCTCGCTCCGTCTTCGAGAGCACCACTCATCACCACCAAAGCCGTTCCTCTGCTCACCTCTCTGAGTCAGGCAAGCTCGGTGAAATTTGATGGGGTCAACTTCCTTCTCTGGGAGTTGCTGTTGTTACCAATCATTCGAGGGCATCGCTCAATGGTCACATTCTTGGCACCATCATTGTGCCGGATGAGTACACACTGGATGAGAATGTTGATGTAATTCCCAAACCAATGTTCGACGATTGGCAGGTCACCGATCAAATCCTCCTGGCGTGGCTCTACGGTATGATGACCGTAGAAATTGCTTCCCAATTTACTCGCTGCAAGACGGCTCGGGAGCTGTGGACCTCGGTGAAAAGCTTAGCTGGGGTTAATGCTAAGGCTCTCATTCAGCTGCTGAAACATGATTTTCAGTGCATAAGGAAAGTTTCGTTGAAGATAGAGGAGTATTCAAACAAAATGAAGACTCTCGCCGATAAACTTGCGGTAGCAGGAAGTCCTGTTTCCTCTGAAGATCTTGTCAGTCAGGTTCTTTCTGGTCTTGACACTGATTATAATCCACTCGTTGTTTATCTATCTGATAAGGACAATCTGAGCTGGGCTGAACTTCATTTGAAACTAATGACATTTGAGGCGAGATTGGAGCAGATGAGTAGCACTGTTTCTATCACTAATGCCTTTCCGAACATGGCTGTGAGGACTGAGAGCAGCTGGGGTGGTCATGTTCCTTGGAGAGCACGTGGTAACAAAAATAGAACTCGGGGTCGTGGTGGCTCCAAACCTTGGTCCTCCGATGCAAAGGCTGATACTCCAGAGAAACCCCAATGTCAACTGTGCAAGAAGTTTAGACATGAGGTGCGCTCGTGCTACAGGCGATTTGATAGAGATTATGCTGGTCCTTCTGCTCCAACAAAGGACAGTGCCTTTAGCTCCTTTCCAGATGCTTCAGCCCTTACAGTTACACAGGAAACTCTGAATGACCCAAGATGGTATCTAGATAGTGGTGCAACTCATCATGTTGCTTCATCATCTGATTGTGTGGATCCTAAGGTTGACGACACAGGTAATCATCGACTTCTTGTAGGTGATGGTCATCCATTACTTGTTAAACAATCTGGAAACTCTATCTTGAAATGTGCTGGATCTAAATCACTTAAAATGAGGAATGTCTTGGTTGTTCCCAGTATGACCAAAAATCTGCTAAGTATAAAGAAATTGACCGATGATAATCCAATTTATGTCTCCTTTTACTCACATGGTTGCCTTGTGAAGGATTTACACACTGATCAAGTTTTGGCACATGGATCTCTAAGTGATGGCATGTATAAGCTTACAGAATCAGCTCAACCTTGTCTTCCACATCGTATGTCAGCCAGGAGTCAAGAAAAGTCCAAAAGTTCCAGTTATGCTTTTGTTTCAGTGTTAGAGTCATGTCATAGGAAATTAGGCCATCCCAATAGTAAGGTCTTGAGTCAGGTCATGTCTGATTGTAAGATTTTACAGCATATGAATAAAGATGATTTTAAGTTTTGTGAATCATGTCAATTAGGCAAGTCTCATCGCTTGCCTTACTCACTATCACATTCAAGAGCTGATGCACCACTATCACTGATTCATACTGATCTATGGGGACCTGCTCCCTTGTCTTTTACTGGTGGACACAAGTATTACATTAGGTTTCTAGATGATTACAGCAGGCATACCTGGTTATATCCTTTGAAGTCCAAGAATGAAGCACTCGGTGCTTTAAACACTTCAAGAGTATGGTAGAAAACCAATTTGATAAGAAAATCAAGATACTTCAAAGTAATTGGGGTAGTGAATTCCGGCCCTTTCAAACTGTGCTTGATGAATGTGGTATTATTTTTTGCCATTCTAGTCCTTATACATCTGCTCAGAATGGAAGAATTGAGAGGAAGCATCATCATATAGTGGAAACTAGATTGACCTTACTTGCTCAGGCGCAGATGCCTCTGCGATATTGGTGGGAAGCTTTTTCCACCGTTGTGTTTCTAATAAATAGGTTACCTACGCAGGTGTTAAAGGGTGTTTCTCCGTTCCAAGTATTATACAACAAGGAACCTAATTACTCTTACCTCAAGGTTTTTGGTTGTGCTTGTTATCCATGTTTGCAACCCTTTCAGAATCATAAGTTTCAATTTCACAGTACCAGATGTGTCTTCATCGGTTATAGTGGAGTACACAAGGGTTATAAGTGCCTTAGTTCATCAGGAAAGATTTATGTCTCTAGACATGTGGTGTTTAATGAAACCATTTTTCCCTTTGCTAATGGTTTTACAAGGTTAACACAGTCATCATCTCAACATGAGATTATATCATATTCATCATTTCCTATGGAGTCCACACAAGGCACCTTGACGACTTCGGATGGAGTTAGAGACACCGCTCAGATTTCTCATATTGTTATACCTAGCTCTCGGCAAGGTGAAGATTTAGGTGCTGGACATCTTGATTCCTTATGCCTGGTTCCCAGCAGCCTTCAATCTCTGGTTCTGATAGCAGCAACAACTTGCAGCTCAACCCAATTGTCTCTGCAGATCACTCTACCACTGCCAGTGACTCATCTCAGACTGCTTCCTCCCCTGAAAAGTCAATGTCTGAAGCTTCAAGTCAGGTTCATGAGTAGCACATTCAAGATAATCTCCAAGATACTCACGAGCAGCACCCCAATCTCCTCTGTACTAACTCAGATAACAACAACCAACATCCTATGCTGACAAGAAGCAAGCACGGTATCTTTAAGAAGAAAACTCCTTTTGTTGGTTTAGCTACACTCAGACTCTTGGAACCAAAATCTTTTACAGAGGCACTTGCTCATCCCTTGTGGAAGCAAGCTATGCTGAATGCGTATGAAGCTCTTACCCGCAATAATACTTGGAAACTTGTTCCCTACAAGGGCCAGCAGAGTATTGTGGATTATAAATAGGTATTCAAAACAAAATACAAAGCTGATGGGACACTGGACAAACCAAAGGCCAGATTAGTGGCAAAGGGTTTTCAGCAAACTTCTGGTGTAGATTTCAATGAGACCTTCAATCCAGTGGTAAGATCTACAACTATACGAATTGTAATTGCTCTTGCTGTTTTCTTTGGTTGGAATATACGTCAGCTGGACATTAATAATGCTTTTTTGAATGGTTTTCTAACTGAGAACGTGTTTATGGAGCAACCAGAAGGTTTTGTGGACAAAACTCACCCTAATCATATGTGCAAGATGTCCAAAGCTATTTATGGACTTAGACAGGCACCAAGGGCATGGTATGATAGGTTGAAAGGAACATTATTAACTTGGGGGTTCTTTAATTCGAAGAGTGACTCCTCTCTCTTTATTTATGTTGATACAGTGCAGATTTTGATAATTCTTGTATATGTGGATGACATATTGGTAACTGGTAGTAACCCAAAGAGTTTGCATCTATTTATTCGCAAACTTCACAAAGTATTTGCTCTTAAAGACATGGATGAAGCTCACTATTTCCTAGGGATTGAAATTCAAAGGAGTGATAAGGGATTGTTCCTAGGGCAGAAGAAATATATTCTGGACATTCTTGACAGGTTTCAAATGAGACATGCTTCACCTGTACAAACTCCTATGGCATTGGGCAAGCATTTGACAGCTGATCTTGGTACTCTTCTTGAGAATCCGTCAACCTATAGGAGTGCACTGGGAGCACTACAGTATCTTTGCAACACAAGACCTGATATAAGCTTTTGTGTTGGTAAACTTAGTCAGTTTATGTCTAATCCTACCACTGAGCATTGGGTAGCTGTGAAGAGGGTCCTGCGTTATCTAAAGGGAACTGTGGATCTGGGAATACTGCTGACACCATCATGAAATATCAGTTTAAATGCTTATTCAGATGATGATTGGGCGGCCTGCCCTGTTGATAGGCGTTCAGTGGGTGGTTTTTGTATTTTCCTAGGAAATTCCCCTGTTGACTGGTCCTCCAAGAAGCAAAGAGTTGTCTCACGCTCCAGCACAGAATCAGAGTATCGATCTCTTTCCAATACAGCTGTGGAAGTATCATGGATTGTTTCACTGCTGTCTAAACTAAAAGTTAATTTGAGGCAAGTCCCTGTGATATGATGTGACAACACCAGCGCCTCAGCCATTGCCTCAAACCCAGTTTGTCATGCTAGGACAAAGCATATCGAAATCGATGCTCACTATGTAAGGGATCAAGTGCTGCAGAATAAACTCTCTGTGCAATATATTCCAACTAAGATACAACTTGCAGATTGCTTAACGAAACCTCTATCACACCTCAGATTTTGTCAGCTACGTGAGAAGTTGGGTGTTACTACTTCTACCTCACACATTAGAGGAGAGGTTGAAGCAAAAGGAGGGAGTTAGAATCCTTCATTTAGTAACATGTTTAATGTGTTTGTGTATTATCAATAAGGTTACTAACAGTTAATGTTTACTTAAATAGGAAGCTTAGAACTTTCTATTAATGTACAGATGTCATCACTCTATTGAAGCCGTACAGTTACTGTAGCAATATATTGAGAGTGCTCGGAATGTAATTGATTCATTCGAGCCTCTATTCTGTTGGTTATTGCCTAAAGGTTTTTGCCCTGTCTTTCTTGTCCTCTTCCATCTTAGGACAAAACAAAGCAGCGAACCTATGTGAAAATAAAGCAGCGAGAGGCACTTTCTTCTGCAAGGCAAGCCCAAACCTCTCCTCAATGTTCAACTCAGAAACCCCACGTGGAAGCTTCCAGTCAAAGGAATGAATCAAAGTTCCAGAAATTTAGTGGACAAGAATGATCCCCATTCTGGTTCCGGCACAGATCGAATCTGACGTCCGGCGTGCAACGGGATGAGCGCGAAGTCGTTACAGCGAGGGTCGATCTTCGCGTTCCGGCCGCTCATGAACCTATCTGGGTTGAACTCCAATGACTTCTCCCACACATCTGGGTCCCTTTCGATCCCCCAAATATTCACACTCAGTCTTGTTCCCTTTGGTATGTAGTACCCGTTCACCTTGCATGCTTCGGTCGAAACCCGCAACAAATTCAGTGCGTCGATGGATGTTTCTGATATGTCTCCTTGCAGATCGTGTCTGACGTCTAAGAAGATTTGGGTGAAGACGGGGAGGCGTGTGGATTTGGATGGCATAGGAGAGGAGAAAGACGAACATGGGTGTGACCCATTATTTCTTTGGGCTCGGTGAAAGAGGATCGAGTTATAGCATGGAGAAGATTTGAAATGAAGCTATTTTTACAAGTGCTGCCTAAATGAAACATTTTTTAGATTGCACCATTTATAATGTGGTGTAATTGATGTTCCTATTTACAAAAATATCATCAATAATATTTTTTAGATTTTATTCAATAAATGCATCTAAAATGGTGGTCTAAATAAGTATTTTTCTACTAGTTTTACCAATTAGGAATAAAGTACTTATTAGGTGTGTATGAATTTGACAGACTTATTTGATTTGGTTACTTGAGGGTATTTGCAATAACATTAACTTCACGAGGGTTTAGGAAATTTCACAAATGCTATTTTTTGAGCTATGATTGCCATGATATTACTAGTTTATTACCAACTTCAGAAAAATTCATCGAAAT
>JANTPZ010135734.1:0-33687 GCA_025593235.1 Vachellia pachyceras
GAACCTTAAGACATAAAACTTGTCTTTAATGTCTTCCAATGCTTCCACAAGCTTGTGACCACTTTTACCCTACACAAAAACTCATTTTGGACTCATTGGAAGCATCAAAATCATCAAAATAATTCATCTTCCTCAGGTTCCAGCACAGACCGAAACAGTGTATACATATTCAAAAATATGGATTTTTCAACTTCCAACACTTATACCACTTGATTCATGTTTCCAAATTCTCATTCAAGCATGGGAAAGCATGATTTTAACTCTTCTATATCAAATGGAAAATTGGACAGCACCTCCCCTATTTTCTCATGATTTTTCCAAATTTACAAAAGTCACAAAACAACTTTGACAACAACCACAACAACACCAAAATGCTCCTTTCAACAAGAGGAAGCATTTGCAACCAACAAATGGCTTTAAATCCCTCTCTTTCTCACTTTTCTCTCAAGAACCCTAGGTTTTGAAACTTGAAAAAGAGCGCTCAAATCAGATTTTGAGACCATGGAAGAGGAAGAGAAGATCACAAGGAGCAATTCTATGTATAACACAAGATGTGTTTCATGCTTACCTTAAATCTTCACCAAGCTTTTCTCCTCTTTGCTCCACCATGAATGGTATCCTTGCTCTCTCAATTTGCTGCCCAAAGGTTGGTCTAAATGGCTGGAGGTGAAGGGAATTTGATGATCTAATAAATCATGCATTAATGGAATGGAAGGTTAAGATTAGATCTTGAAATTTAAGGGCTAAGATTTGCCCACATGCATAACAACTTCTTGCTTCTCATTGGGCCTTCAAAAGCAGCTCATGATGGCTGCACATGGGTGAAAAAATCTGCTTGGGGTTTGGTTACTCTAACCAAACCAAACTCCCTTCAGTTACTTCTACCGATTACAACTTTCACTGGTAAAAGTAACTTAATTCCAATAAATCTTTTTCTACTTTTCTGGAGATGTTTCCTTCCTCATTTAATCTCCATAATTACCTCTTGAATACATTAAAATCATCATCCTCAAATTATCCCTTAATCCGGTCAAATTTAACAGGATTACTTTATCCTGTCTAAAATTCCTGAAACGAGCTATTTTAGAATAAATCATTTTTAGGGCCTTATAATTTTCTTCATTTTTCATTGATATTTTAGCCCTTCTCTTTTCCCCAAAATACCTTCTAAATGTCCCAAATTAATTTTTGCAATAAATTATATTTTTGGGGATTTTTTGAGCCTTTTCCTCATTTTCGGAAAAATCGCCTTAATCGTACTTTGGGCAACAATTTTGTAAAATACTATAAAATTCACTGAATCTTTCTAGACTCTGGTTTATGGTCTTAGAGAACTCCTGATACCTTAAATAAATATCTTCAATCATCAAATCTTTAAGACTCCATAATTCCTCATCCAGACCGAATTTCAACAATCGGTTGAATCTCTGGTAATCAGTGAGTTCTGCTCTATCTTTTGAACATCTGTGGATTTTTCTGATTTTTGGTCAACCGTTTGAATTTTTGACTTTAACTTTGACTTTGACTTTAATTCTGTCAAATGACCAAAATGCCCTTACACTCTCTCTTAATGACCAAAATGCCCTTTCACAGTCTAACTTTTCATAAATTCCCATTTTGCCCTTGACTTGTTGGCCCTTAATCTTTTGGTTTCTGATTCCTGGGGCAACTTCTCAGGGGTCATCCATCTAAAAATTTCTCCAGGGCGAGCACGCTTAACTTTGCAATTCCTACCAGCTTTCATCCACTGGGCCAAATCAGTTTCTGCAACTTACGGCCAACAGCATCAACTTTTTTCCGTACTTTCTATCCGTGGCCTCTAACTTGACTTTTGATGACTGGTTTAGCCCTTTTTATCCAATGACCATATTACCCTTGGTCTTTATACTTAATAACATTTATGTCCATGGCTTACATTCTCAGTAACTTCAAAGCCTTAGGACTAATTTGACCAGGGTCTTTTAGTCCACCGACATCTCTTCTTTTTGTACTTTTATTTCTGGGCCTTGGCTTATCTTATAACTATCAATTTGGCCTCTATGTCGGCTTACAGAAAAGGGTGGATATTACAAGTAGTCAAAAGTTAAGTTAGAGCCCACGGATAGAAAGTACGGAAAAAGTTGATGCTGTTGGGCCAAAAGTCACGGAATCAGATTTAGCCTGGTGGATGGAAGTCAGTAGAAACTTTAAAGTTAAGCGTGCTCGCCTCGGGAGAAATTCCAGGGTTACTTAGAATCCGAATTGGACTTTGTGACTTGTATGTAAATACTTGATCTCGGTTGAGCCAAACTTGGATTATTGTGTATTGAGTTGTTTTGTGATTGACAAAGTGAAATGGAGTTCATTTTGCTTATTCAATGAAATCTTGTTGTTCTCTTATATTATCCTAGTTGTGCTTAGTTTTATAGTCAACATGCATGGAGTTGATTTTGTCACTTTGCGATTTCCGTACAACACTAAGAGCGCTTCAAGGATTTCATGGAATGGAGTTCATTGCATGTTATTCGTGACCTAACAAGTCGTGTGGGGATTTAGAAGGAGATCATCGTATGACGCTCCAAACCCATACGAATTGTTAGGGTTTGTGATTTTGAAAAATTAGTGTGAAAGTCGATACTCTACCTAATCTTTTGCGAACTATGATGGCCCAATTCATTTTCAAGAGGAACCCACCATAACACTCCCTTTTCAATCCAAATCTGCCTTATTTTTCTTTGCCACCTAAAAATACCAAAAACAAGTATTGAATTTTATAGTTGCATTAGGTACATAGTTTATCTTGAATTAAGAAACCGTTTGTATCTGCATCACAAACATAATCACAAGCTAAGGACTATTGGTACGCGACTAGCTTCTGGTGAGAATGACCCTGGGGTTGTCACTATACAATCCTTGAAAATCAAAATTAATATTCTCGATCCATTTTCAAGGCTAACCAATGATCTAAGTTTACATTTTGTGGCTTAGTCGGATCAGAATGTAAGCTTGAAAGCAAGAATATGATGATAGAAGTTGAAAACACATGTTGGTGAATGTGTGTGATATGTCTCGGCCTGACTTGGAAGTGGGAAAAGATGATTTTTTTTTGATGATTTTGATGCTTCCAATGTTTTTATAAGGAAAAATTGTGTAGGTATACAAGTGTTCATGATTTTTAGATGCTTGCATATTAATCTGCAATTTTTGGAAGTTAAAGAGTAAGTGCTGTGAAATTCGTTTTCTGAAGGCAGTATATTTGTAACGTGGTTTTGTGTAGTTAAATGTTATCTAATGACTATGAAACTTTCCATAATTAAAGTAGACCTATCAAGCTTCAATTTGATAGGTCATATTGGTTAATTGGATTCGTGTGCTGGGAGATATGAATTTTTGAAGTTTAGCTATTAAATCTGGAACAAATCCTGGCACAGCTGGGTAAACTGAGAATTCTGGAATCCTGGGTGCATAAATGACAACAGATAATATTTTTTGTGTAAAGAGGACTTAATGAACTTCACATAGGAAGTTGAACCACCCCAATTGGATTTCTATAGAATTAATTATGGTTTTTCAAAGTTTGGTCAAAGTGCTGGAAGCTTTTGGTTACCATGCCAATTTAAGAAAGAAAGTGAACAAATTTGTAGGAACTCCAAGGGTGAAAGTAAGCCTTTAGGGCTAATGTGACCCATTGGGCATTCACTTTTTACGACTCTAATAATGTCATTACTTATCTAGGGCTATAAAGTGACAAAGCAAAAGCTATGGTTAGAAGATCAAAGTACTAGAGGAGGAGGCAAAGTCTAAAAGGTAGTGAACTTACTTACTTGTATGTATGCGATGTTATGTGCTGCATTAATTTGCAGTATTGCTTTACTAGATTATGTGAAGCATGTATGAATGAATGAAGCTCTGTTTTGGTTTCTATTGTGGCCATATGTACATTTCATGAAACATTGAGCACGCAGCATTTCATTATGTGAACATGAGCCTATGTAAGGCAAGCATATCATGCACTAGCATTCATCCTACATGCATTGTTTGTAATGTTTGCTACTGGGATTCCTTGAATCTCACCCTCCCCCACTAACCATTTTTGGGTACAAGTTCTTCAAAAGGTAAGGATATAATGCATGAGGTTTGAAGCAAGGAATTTAATTGTTCATGTGTAAGAATAATGTTGTAAAGTTTATATCATTTGGGATTTAAGCATATGATGTAATATGTAATATGAACCTATGCATGTGAGGTTGATATATGATAGCTAAGTACTCCTAAATGTAAGATCAAACATGCTTAAGAGGATTAAAAGTTAGGGTTTCAAATTATGAAGTTTGAAAATTGACAAGTTTGACTTTTTATCAAAGTAAAGTTAGTCAAACACCCAACTTTGACCTATCGAGAAATAGAGCAAATGACCTCCAAATGAGATGCAATTTTACAGAAACATTGTTCATATTGCAAGCTTTTGAACAAGCTAAAGAACACTGAATTTGGAGTTTTGTACAGAAAGTTATGAAGTTCCAAGGTTGGAAGAAAATCATTGAAAAACCTGGGAAAATAGAAAAATGACCAAATGAACAGTGCTTTTTCACGAATTAAACTGTATCAATTGGGCAAGCTAATGACTCAATGAGCATTTTTCCTTCATAAATGAACTTGTAAGCTTCAAAAATAAATTGGAAGAACTCAATTTCAATTTTTCGAGAATTAGTTATGATTTTTCAAATTTGGTCCAAAAAGTTGTGAATAGTAACTTTAAAAAAGTTAAAAGTTTTCAAATTGAAACTTTTGGACCTTTTGATCAAAGTGAGGCTTCCTTTTGGTTCTAAATCATGTTATAATGAAGCTAAAGGTAAAGTTAAAGTATGTCACACTTTCCATCTCTGGGCCCTAACTAAACCCGTAACAACCGGTTTAGCTTTTATTTCATATTACCGTAATATACGGATATCACAAACTCAAGGCACCAAGGGATGGTAACTGATATACTATATATTTAGACAATGCTTTACAAACTCTTGTTTAATTAGTCAAGTTAATGAGAGCCAATTATGGAATAAATGTTTAGTACATGTTAACATGAATCAGCTTGACCGATTAAAAAAATGAATTAGTTCAATGGCTTTTGAAATTAAGTTTTAAAAATGACTTGGTTTGTGATGCATGCTAAATGGGAAAGCAAACAAAATCATCTTTTAAAACCAAGAAAGAAATTTCCACAAAGAGGCCACTTGAACTACTTCATATGGATTTAATGGGACGGCTAGAGTTAAAAGTTTAGGAGGAAATCTTTATACTATAGTTATTGTTGATGTTTTCTTAAGATTTACTTGGACCATATTTTTTGCTTCAAAGAGTGAAACCTTTGAATTATTCACTATATTTGCCAAGAAGGTCCAAAATGAGAAGGGTATGTTTATTATCTCTATTAGAACAAATCATGGACGAGAATTCAAGAATGAAGACTTTACAGCATACTATGAGAATAAAGGGATCAACCACAACTTTTCAGCTCCAAGGACCCCACAACAAAAAGGAGTAGTGGAGAGAAAGAACTAAGTACTTACAGAGATGGAATGTGCTATGATGATAGAGAAAAAGATGTCTCAAGTTTTCTGGGCAGATGCTCTTAGCAACGCATGCTACATATCCAATCGAGCCTACATCAGAACATCATTAGGCAAGACACCATATGAGCTATTCAAGGGAAGGAAGCCAAACTTGTCTCATCTGCATGTGTTCGATAGCAAGTGCTTTATCCACAAAATGGTAAGGATAACCTTGGTAAATTCAATCCTAAATCTGATGAAGGTTTATTTCTGTTATTCTAAAGAAATAAGCCATTTAGAGTTTTCAAAAACGTACTTGTGTGGTTGAAGAATATGTGCATGTGGTATTTGTTGAAACTGAACCTCAAACAAAACCTGATTTTGATGAAGAAATTATTATTTTAAAAGGTTTTGAAAATGTGAATAAAGATAGTTCAACTGATGATCAACCAATACATGATTTAGAAAAGGATCAATCAGACTAACATTATCAATCCCTTTAACCAAGGCTTGGAAGTACATCCGCAATCATCCTATCAATCAAGTGATTGGTGAAGTGAATGAGGATGTACAAACAAGAAAATGATTTTTAAATGAGGCTCAATTTTTCTGCTTTCATTTCAAAAATAGAGCCTAAAAAAATTTGAGGAAGCTTTGTCTGACAATGATTGGATTATAGCTATGCAAGAAGAGTTAAGCCAATTTGAAAGAAACCAAGTTTGGGACTTAGTACCCCTGACCAAGTAATCATCCAATCATTGATTCAAAATGGGCATTCAGAAACAAACTTGATGAATTAGGAATCAAAACAAAGTTAGAGTACTAGCTAAAGACTACAATCAAGAAGATATTGATTATGAAGAAACATATGCTCATGTTGCTAGGTTAGAGGCAATACATATTCTACTTGCTTTTGCTTGCTTAATGGATTTTAAACTTTTTCAAATGGATATCAAAAGTGCTTTTCTAAATGGAAATTTTATTATGCAGGAAGTTTATGTTGAACAACCTCCAGGTTTTGAAGATGTTTCTAAACCAAATCATGTGTTTAAACTTAAGAAAGCATTTTATGGTCTAAAGCAAGCATCTTCAGCATGGTATGAAAGATTAAGTAATTTCTTAATCTAGAAAGGCTTTATTAGATGGAAAGTGGATACAACCTTATTTATTAAGCATTTTAAAACTGATATGCTATTTGTACAAATGTATGGTGATGATATCTTTTTTAGTACCACTAACAATGATCTTTGCGAAGAGTTTGCCAAAACTATGCAAGTGGAATTTGAGATGTCAATGATGGGAGAACTCAAACTCTTCCTAATGTTGGAAATTGTGCCCTAGGGCCAATCATTATACTTCACACATTATTAATTTTAATGTATTTTCTCCATTTAATTATCATATGTTTTGCATGTTTATTATGATAATTGCATCCATAGACGAACTATGAATATTGTCTTAAATTTCCCTGGTTGGTTGATCCAGCTACAGATGATATATGAAACTTTTTATCATTGTAAAGCCATAGAAACGGATTAAAAGATTTGGGACTTTCAAGTTTGTGACTTTTTAGCTTGTGTTTAAGTTCTCTTTGCAAATGAAAACTGTTTTTGATTCAAAATTGCTATGTACCTAAAGGCTAAATACAAAGTAAAATCTCTTTTTGGTATTTTTTTGATTTTGTGGAAGCAGCAAAAACTGGATTGAGGTGTAAAAGATGATTTGTCATGGATTTCCTATTGAAAATGATTTAGACCATCATAGTTCACAAAAGATTAGGGAAATCAATAGTTTTCACAAAAATTTAATAATATAAAGCCTCAACAACTCGCTGGGTCAGAAATTCCATGCAATAAACTCCATTCCATAAAACCCTTTAAAAACACTTAGTGTACGTACAGAAGTCGCAAAGTGAAAAATTCAACTCAACACAATGTTGCCTTTAAAATCAAGCACAACTAACAAGATAGAAGAGAACAACAAAGATCTCATTGAATAGGTAGAAATGGGACTTTATTCTACCACGTCAAACACAAAGCAAGTTCAATACATAAATAATCTAAGTTTGTCCCGTCCGAGGCCAAGTATTTACGTACAAATTACAAGTCCTAACTCAGAAACTATGTAATCCATAACATAAATACAGATTGAAAACTAATACTCCCATTTCTGTACAGAGATCTCAGGCCATCCTCATCTTCAAGAGGAAAGGAGATTATTAGCTACTCATAGCATGTAGTTCCGAACTCGGATGGGTGATTGGAGATGCATGGATGGGTTAGGGATGAGATTAGGGTTGTGTGAATAGAGAGAATGAGAGAAAATGATAGACGGTGAGTGTTTCTACTCCTTCTTCCCTCTCCTCTTTGAATCTTACCCTAATTAGAATATACCAACTGTCCTGGGTCTGATCCATGTAGATGGGTCGGGTTTATTTCCATTTGGAGTATAATCTGCTGTTGATATGCGATATTCACCCTGGCGAACCTCTCCTGAGAGTTCTTGCTTGCCTGATTGAACTTGGATTGTGGTGAACTATGAATTACGCCATGGTTAAATGTTCCAGAGCAGCTTCCTCATGATTCTTGATAGAGTTCTTGAAATAAATTAGCAAACATGTGAGGCATCACTTGCTCATGATGGAAATTAAGTGCAAATATATTATTATTCATGGAAAATACATCTGAAATCAAGCTAATCAAGGTCAATAACTCTAAATCTCAATTTAAGCACAAGAAAGGTCATGAAGGGCCAAAATTACATTAAAAACTCTAGAAATTCCAGCAAAAATATAGTGAAAATAAAGCTCAATCATTGGTTGTCTAAGCAGGAGCGTAGATAAGGAAATACAAGTATAAATTTGATGACGTATAGAGATACGAGTCAAAGTTATAGGCACTTGCCAGAGTACAAGGTGTTGGACAGACCCGCTTTGAGAAAGCTGTATGAATTAAGTCATTAGCCTATCTCATATGTAATCATGTTACAATGCCCCTTGACCTAAGATTATCATGGATTCCTACATGAGAGTTACTAAGCTTTGACCTAATAAAAAGTTACCTTTGACCGGGTGATGATAAAGGCTATAATCAAATTTAGGGGTTTTCATGTGGAGTAAGGTTAGTGATCAAGATGGGATTTGTCCCTCACATTAGTTGAGAGATATTACTGGGCCCTCGATGAGTGAGTTTGAGAAATACTATAATGAAAAGGGGTTTTTGTTTCTTTAATCAAACTACTCAGGGATCGAGAAAGTAATGGTCGGGAATAGGAGGATGACATCATCCATGCCTCATCCTTGACCGAGATATTTCATGACAAAAGGGATGTGATGTGGTTACATAAAAGGTTGCATCGTGTTAACGATCCTTGTATGATTTGGGTAGTCATAATGTCTTGCTAGAGACTACTTGCGACTTATGGGCTTATTTTGAGATTAGCCACTGCCAACTTTATATGGGCCTACAGGGTCGAATGCAAGAACAACACAACATGAGCTTTATTTCTAGAGTTTATTCGAATTTTAATTATATATGTATATATATGTTAAAATTTGAAATTGCACAATATTATGTAAATAATATCTGTGTGTTAGCAAGAACAGAATGTGTTTAACTTTTTCCCTGGTGTGGGGTCTTTGTGTTTCTTTTCCCTATGTGGTGGGGTTCGGCATCTCTACTATTTCAATTGGTATTCCAAGTGTGGATTTTTTTTTGTGGTAGTGGTTGTGAGGTGAGGGTGATGGATAGGGGAAGGTTAGGTATAAAGTGCACTGGAATGAGAGGGGAGAAGAAAAGGAAGAATGATGTGTGCTTATGGGTAGGGTTCTGGCGAAGAGCCATGTGGGATATGCGGCAGTTAGAGGTGCGGTTGGCGTGGCTTGGAGAGTAGCGGGGGAGCTGGAGGTGATATCCATAGGATTCAATATGTATTCGTTCACCTTTCCTAATGTAGGTGAGGCTGACAGAGTGTTGTAGGAAAGCCCTTAGGTGGTAAGAAACTATATGATGAGTTTGATAAGGAGGAAACCATTTCTCAGCGACAATGAAATCCAGATAAACACTTGTGAGTTTTGGATTCAGTTCCATAATATACCTCCGGAAGGAAGAATAGTGGGTAATATAAGGTTAATAGCTGAAGAAGTAGGGAGGATTATTGAGGTGGAAGACCTAAAGGATAGCAGATTTACTACCAGGGGCTTCGAGAGAGTGAGGATAGAAGTCGATGTGGATAAAATGTTGGTTCCAGGATTTCTTGCACCCAGACCAGATGGATTGGATGACGTTTGGATTAGGTTAAGTATGAAAAGCTGGCAAGATTTTGTTTTAGTTATGGTCGCCTTGGCCATGAAAGTAGAATATGTGAAGAAGAGGAAGGGACGAATGAAGCGGAAGAAGGAAATCGGGGATATGACTCAACTCTGTGTGAACAAGCTTACCAGTGGTTAGACGCACCGGCGGGGAGGAAGAATCTGCTCGAGCTGAAAGGGAGGGGAAGGGTGCATAGGGGGAAGGAAGCACTGCTGTTTTGCATAGGAAAGAGTGTTTTGGAGGTGTTATAATGGAGAGAGGAGAAGGTTCCAAGGAGACTCTGACCGATGTGAGGAGGAGTTAGGACGCTGACTCTACTGAGGCTATGAAGGAGTCTACGCTGGTTAAAGTAGATAATAGGGGTTTGAGGAGAAAGAAGCCTTTTGGGATAAATATTGGTAATAAATTGGAGGTTGGTGTTGGGCTGTTGGGCTCGGCCTCAATAGCTAAGCAAGATGTCAATATGGGCCTTCAAAAGAAAGCTGTTAGAGGGGCTAGGGAATGTGGCTGGTTTGGGCCTAAGATTAAAAGTAAGCTGAGGGATGTTCGGACGAAATGTTTTCAAGGGAGATTGGGGCTTCAAAGGGAAGGGGTGTGTAACGAAGGAAGGGGGCCCGTGGAGTTTAGTCAAGCAGTGGGAGCCTTGGGAAATTGTCTAAACGCTATTAAACTCAAAAGGAGTGCCGATGAATAGTGGGAGTCTCCTCTAGCAAAAAGGCAAAAATATCATGAAAAGGATTCTCCGGGAAGTGCTGGGAACAGATGAGCTACGGTGGTGGAGCTTGAAAGGATAGTAAAAACTGACGAATCAAATATTTTTGGAGTCTTCAAATTTGAAGGTACGATTGCATTTTCTGTGGGAAGTGGCTCTGGAGGGTCAAGTAGCAATGTAAAAGGAAAAAATAAAATGAAAAGAGCTATGTTTATTGAAGAGATGCAGGAAGTTGAACCATGTGTGGGTGTTATGGGAGATACAAGATGTGTAATTGTAGGGAGTAAGGATGGAGAGTTGGAGAAGGATAATGAGTCCGGTGGCCGCCCTGTTTCAACCACCAAGGAGCAATGATTTATATGGGGTGGAACAGTCAGGGTCTTCGAACTACCTTGACAGTTCTAATTTAAAGTCACAGTGTAGGAAGTACAAACCAAGTTTAGTGTTCCTTTCGGAGACAAAAATGAGGGAGAGGAAGGTTGACAAAATTAAAAGGAAATTGCAGTTTGATTTTGTGGTAAGTTTTGATCCTATGGGGATGTTTGGGGGTATTATGATGTGATGGAAAGAGGATGTGAAATTGACAGTGAGAATAATAAGCAGGTACTTCATTCATATAGATAATGTGGTGTTTCAGAATTTAGATCTGGGTGCAATCACAATGGTTTATGGTGCTCAAGGAGCTGATAGGAAGGTTAGATGGTGGCAGAGCTTTAGAGGCTGGATCCAAGAGAGGATACCCCTTGGTTGATTTTTGGGGACTTCAATGATATGCTGTATGCAACGGATAAGGAGGGTGGGAGAAGCTGTAGTCAACGGGATCTAGAGAGATTTAGGACTTTTATGTTGTGCTGTAACATGTTAGAAGTGGATTTTAAAGGAAGTAGATATACTTGGATGAATAACAGGGAGGAGGGTCAGAGGATTAAAGAAAGACTTGATAGAGCAGTAATAAACATGAAGTAGAGAGCTAGATTCCAAAATGGACAGGGTAAGGTGTTGGAACCGATTGGGTCTGATCATTGCCCCATAATTATAGACTTTGAGTACAGGGAGGAAAAAAGCTCCGTATTCTTTTAAGTTTGATGAAAGATGGCTGGCTCATGCTAACTTTAAGGAGTTGCTTCACCATAATTAGGATTATGGGGATCTGGGAGGCGAGTTAAGGGTTTTGGTGGGAAAGTTGGAGAAGCTTCGTTCAGCTTTGGCAAAGTGGGATAATAAGGTTTTTAAGAATAGGAGAAAGGAGATTAATATTCAGATAAAGAGGATGCAAAAATATCTGGAGGAAGTCTGGGATGAAGAATCTGTGGGAATTGTAGTTGGACTTAAGGAAGAAATCAAAGCTTTATGGGATGAGGAGGAGAAATATTGGGCTCAAAAGTCGAGAATCTCTTGGCTGCAATTTGGTGACCAAAACATATAGCCACCATCAGAAGAAGGAGTAGAAACGAGATTACAAGGATTAGAGATGGAATGGGGAATTGGTTGGAGGATGAGGGGCAAATAGGCATCTGTTTTACTGAGAAGTTTGGAGCTCTTTTTAAGTCTGCGGGGGCTAGGGATTTCACTGAAGTGCTGGAATGTATTGAGGAAGTGGTTTCAGCCCAAGACAATGGAAGACTTATGGCACCAGTTACAGTTGAAGAGGTTAAACTATCAACTTTCTAGCTTGGGAAATCAAGGCGCCTGGACCGGATGGTTTCACAGGAGCATTCTTCCAGAACTCTTGGGACACAGTAGGCCCTCTAGTGTGTTGTCTTATTAAAGGATTCTTTAGGGATGGTTTTTCTTTAGAGGATATCAATGATACTGATATTGTGTTGATCCCTAAAAAGGATTATCCTGAGACTGTTAGTGACTACCGTCCTATTAGTTTATGTAATTTCGCTTATAAAATTTTCTAAGGTTTTTTCGAATAGGCTTAAGTTTCTCTTGGATAGTATTGTTGATGAAAGGCAGAGGGCTTTTGTTCCTGGAAGATTGATCCAGGATAATATCATTGTAGGGCATGAGATTTTCCATCATATGAAGTCTAAAAGGAGTGGAACCTGTGAAGTGGCATTAAAATTAGATATGAATAAAGCTATGATCGGTGGAATGGGACATTTTGTATACTTTTATGATTAAAATGGGGTTTTGTCAAGAGTGGACTGAGAGAGTTATGTGGTGTATCAACTCGGTAAATTCTTCTATCTTGCTTTTGGGGAAAAGGGTTGCGAGGGTGACTCCTTATAGGGGATTGAGATAGGGGGACCCTTTTTCCCCCTATTTATTTATATTGGCAAGTAATGTTTTATCAAAAATGATTGAGAAGGGGGAGAGGGAAGGGAAAATCAGGGGAGTTAGAGTAGCAAGGGGCTGCCCTGCAATTTCCCATAGCCTGTTTGCGGATGATGCGGTTTTATTTATGCAAGCGAGGGTGGATATTTGCAGGAATATGAATTATATCCTTGACAAGTATTGTATGGCATCAGGGTAAGTGATAAATTTGGGGAAATCTTGCTTGTTTTTTTCAAAAAATTGTAATGCTATGCTTAAGATTAGACAGATTTTTTATGTTCATGTGACTGATGCTCCTGGGAAGTACTTGGGCTTACCAATTATCTGGGGTAGATCGAAATCACGGGCTTTAAATACTGATCTGGATAGAGTGGAGAAGTGCATACAAGGGTGGAAACAGAGTTTTCCTTCGAAAGCAGGCAGGGAGGTGCTAATCAAAGCTATGATAAATGCTATTCCTATTTATCCTATGTATTGCTTTCTTTTTCCAAAGAATATTCTTAAGAGACTTGATAGTATGGTGTCTCATTTCTGGTTCAAGGGTAGCAGTGGAGTAAGGAAGATTCATTGGGTTAGTAATGAAAGATTAAAAAGGAGGAAAATTGATGGGGGTTTAGGTTTTAAGGATTTTTAAGCTTTTAACCTAGCTTTGATTGCAAAGGTGGGTTGACGGCTTTTGCAAAATCTGGATCAGATTTGGGCGAAATTTCTTAAAGCAAAATATTTCCGTAAGTGTGGTTTTTTGGAGGCTAAGAAAGGAAGGAGGGCTTCTTGGTTGTGGGTTGGGATTGTAGAGAGTAAAAGAATTCTCGAGGGGAATATTATTGCAAGGATTGGGGACAGTAGGGACACTAGAGTGTGGGGAGACCCTGGCTTGCTGACTTGCCTGATAATAAATTGGTATCGGATTGTCCTTAGAGGGGCTGAAGGAGTTGAGGGTGGCGGATTTAAGGACAGATCTTAGTTGGGACATTTCTTGCCTTGATGGATGGGTCACGGATAGGGAGAGGGAGGCTATTTGTAAAATGGTTGTAGCGCCTTATGGGAGGAAAGATAAATGGTTGTGGACAGGAGGGAAAAGGAGTAGGTATGAGGTGAAGGAGGGGTATGAGATAGCAAAGCTGAAAGTTCTGAATATGCATGAGAATTTTCCTTCATCTTCTAATAATTCCTATAGGGAGGTTTGGAGACTTAGGGTTCCTCATAAATTAAAAAATTTGTTTGGAGATTGATGGCTAATGGTTTTCCTATGGTGCAAAATTTATATAAAAGGAATTGTTGTGCTACTAATATTTGTTTTATTTGCAATTCTGGTATTGAAGATGTTAATCATTGTTTCTTTGGTTGCAATTGGGTAAAAGCTACTTGGTTTGGGAGCTCTCTGCCTATAAATTGTGGTAACATGGCAGGTGTAGAGCCTGTGACCTAGATGATGGATTATCTAAGAAGGGCTAAAGTGTCTAGTTGGAAGAAAGCAATTTTTGTTGGGGTCTTATGGAAAGTATGGAAAGGGCGACATGCTTTTATTTTTGAAAGTATTGAGACTGATCCTGCTTTTACCTTTGGTCAGGCGACCAAATTAATTAAGGAGTTTTGGCAAGTCAAGGGATGGTCTCCTGTTTCGGAGGGACTGGCAGCAGACATGGACAGAAATCTGGATAAAAGTAGGAAGTGGAGTCCACCGGACGGTTTTGGGTTGAAGATAAATGTGGATGGCACGTTTTGCTATATGAATGGGGAGAGCAGTTGTAGCGGTTATTGTTAGGGATTCGAATGGTTGGATTGTTGATGGAATTACAAAATCAGTGGAGGCACAGTCTGCTATCATGGCAGAGTGTCTGGCATAGAGGGAGTAAAGCTAGCAGTAGACAAGGGGATGGATGATATCATTTTTGAAGGTGATAGCCAAGTCCTGTTCAGCTGGGTTAATCATGAGCATACTTCTGTTGGCTGGAAGCGTGAAGCCATCCTTGAACATATTGAAGAGTCAAGGAAAATTTTTAGGAATCATTCCTGTGTTTGGATTCCTAGAGAAGCTAATTCGGTTGCCGACTGGGTTGCGAAAGCTTCGATTGGTGGTTCTTGTCCCCTTGATTGGGTTATGAGATCGCCGATGCAGTTGCGTTAGCTGGTAGATGCTAAAGCTAGGGAAGTGATTTTTTATCTAGGTTGACTTTATTTCTGTTGGTCTGGTGTTCGCTGTTGTTGTTTCTGTTATTTTCCTTTTGAACTCTGGTTGTAGCTTGTGTTATCTTTATAATGGTTATTTCCTTTCTGGCAAAAACAATATCTGTGTGTATTAATTTAATTTAATTTATTCGATAAATTAAATAATTAACATTAATTTAATTTATAAAGATAAATTAAATTCGTTGGCTCATTATTTATATGAATTAAATGGATATGATTTGATCAGATCAGTTTAATTCAAATTAAGATTGCAAAATTCAAATTTCATATTATGAATTTCAAATTTCGAATTTACAGATTAATAAAGATTAATCTTGAATATCATTTTGAAATTCAAATTCAAGATTGATCGAGATTGATCTTGAATTTCTTTTGAAATTCAAATTTTAAGATTAATAAAAATTAATCTTGAATATCCTTAAAATTCAATAATAAATATTAATAATGATTAATCTTGAATATCCTTTTGAAATTGGAATTTCAAGATTAATAAAGATTAATCTCAGATATCATTTGCATTTCAAATTTTAAGATTAATAAGATTGATCTTGAATATCTTTTTGAAATTCAAAATTCGAAATTTTCAAGATTAATAAAATATTAATATTGGATTATGATGCACTCCATGAGCTTTATAAATATGAGTGCTCGTGACCAGTAGACGCATCCCATTTGGAATTCGAATTCGTTCCTGAGCCAAAAAACCCTAGAGAGAGTGAGTGAAACTGAAACGATGTAACATATCATATTTTCCCCCTATTTCCTCACATTAGATCACTTTAGAACCACTACTGGGTTTTGGATAACTCAAATTGGCCTTTTTAGTGAACTTGAAAATTTTTCTTTTTCTTTAAAAATGATGTTACTGTTCACTGCCCATTTTCCAGATTTTTGGCCCAACTTTGAAAAATCATAATTTATTCTAGAAAAATCGCAACTGAGTGGTTCCAATTTCTAAATTGATCTCTAGGGAAAAAACTCACTGGTTCCAATTTTTGCCCATTTGAATCAGTTTATTGAGAAAACGTGCACTGTTCCAATGGTCACTTCCAGTTTTTCTAGATTTTTCCCTCAGATTTGAAAAATTATATCTCATATAATACACATCCAAATTCCACAAAATTTATATCATTTTAAAGCTCAAGATGTTTAGTATTTAAATGGAAAGTTTCCGCTCATTTGGAGCTCGTTTGAAACTTGTCAGTTTTCAGGGCCTTTGGAACCCTTTAACTTTGAAAACCAACTTTTGTTAAAATTTACCAAAACCTCTTATTGGTTCATTAACCCATCTCTTTCATGCATGATTATTTTCTTACCATTCCTTGGTACTTTTAACCATTTTCATGCATGTTTCATCACATATTCATATGCCACTTCATGTAGAGGTTTAGGGTTACAAAGCCATCAACTTACAAAACAAAGTTCCAACATTTAACCATATTTATACAAATATTCACTCAAGCAAGAACATCATCTTCAACACTCAATAACCTCATTCTTACCCTTACTTGAGCTTCCACCTATATGGTTAGTTGGTGGATAATGAGATTTGAAATCACAATAGCAAAACTAACTAAGCAAAAGTATTGTGAACGAGCATATTACAACTTTAAAACAAGTGTATGAGCATATAACATGTGATATGTTCAAACTACATTTTTCATGCATATGGTCATAGCAATCAAGATCACATTTCATACACATCATGCACTTCATTCATCAAAAAACATCATGCATCATTCACAACAAAGTTTCATAAAACACTAGTTTGGTAGTCTTGCTACCTCAAGATCTTAGCTTTTTCCTTTTTCACTTTAGGGCTCTCTTGAATAACCTTCCAAATGGGCTCTTGAAGGTCTCCACTTCCTAAAGATCATATCATAATATCCACATGAATATCCAATCATCATTATGCAAGAAAACTTGCAAAAACGCAATAAAGCTCTTATTGCCCTTAAAGGACCCTTGCAACTTTAAGACTTTATTTTTATGGTCCTTGATGCTTCTCAAATCCCTTCCTTATTTTTACCCTACACAAAACTTCATTTTGAAGCCATTGGAAGCATTAGAATCATCAAAATCCTACCCCTTCTATTTCTTACATATTTTCAAAAAAACAGAAAAAAGAAGGGTTTTGGATTTTTCAACTTTTGCTCATGAATGCTTGTGTGTTCTTGCTTCCAAATCATGATTCAAGCATCAAAATACTCAAACAAATTTTCCCTTTTCAACATCTCATATGGACAGCACCTCCCCATAAACTTATGGTTTCCAAAATTTCAACAACTCCCAACAATAACAACTTTCATTAAACTACTCTTGACAACTTAAAGAGAAGCTTGCAACCTTTAATACCTCTTAAAACCTTTCATTTTCCACTTTCACCTTTTGAAACCCTAGCCTCTCATCTTCAAAAAGAGAGACTCATTCAAGGAATCAAACCATTAGAAAGGTGAAAGAGGTTGCAAGTCTCAAGAAAGATGTTGATTTGGGTGCTTGGAACTTTACCTTGAGTGTGAGCTCTTCTTCCTTCTCTTCTTGCCTGAAGATGGAAATTTTGGGAGCTTGGGAGGGAGAGAAAAATCTGACCATGAAGAGAGAGAGAGAGAGGGTGGACAGATTTGAGAGCAAATGGAGAGGTTTAGCCACTTAAAAGCCTTCTTGAAAGATGAATGGATGAGATTAAAACTTGGGGACCAAGTTTGAAAATGCTTGATGGAGATTGTGCTACTTGTCATCATTGGATTTCTTGGTGAAAAAGTCCTTTTCGGACTTCCCTTGCTTGTCTGGTTGGGCTAATGGGCCTCTGCCCGTCTAGTTACTTGATTCGGTGGCATGCATTTCCATAAAGTAACCTTTACTCGGGTAACTATTGTTAGACTGGCTGTCACCCAAGAGGGTGGTGAATTGGCTATCTCAAAAATAAAAATTTCGAAACTTAGTTGATCAAAACACTCAAATCATGAGTCGATAAAAATGGAATATGAAAATAGATTATATACTGGAAAATTAATATAAGTAAGTGAAGATGAAAGAACGAAAGACACACGATTTATCCTGGTTCGGCCCTCTTTGACCTACGTCCAGTCCCCAGAGCAGCTCTGAGATTTTCAATCCACTATACTCTCCAAGTTTAACCAAGTACTTGGAAAACCATTACAATCACAATGTCATCCCAGACACTTGTGAATCTCATTTCAAGTTTGTCACAGTGGGTACTTGAAAAACCCCATAAATGTTTCCAACCAATTATGAACCCACTCAAGTTTGCACCATAGGTACTTGAGAAACCTTTACAATCACTCCCCCTAACGAATTGCACAGAGACCAACATGCTCTATTTTCTCAACTCAAATTCAACCCAACAATCTCAAGATCTCAATCTTGAGTTTCTCACAGAAATACAATGAGTTTGGATGAATCAATAAACTGCTCTCTCAAAGAGTGGATATATAGACATTGAAGCTCTCGGAGAAGAAAGCATCAGAGTCCTGATGCTATGCTCTGTTTTGTGTTCATCGACTCTATCTTCTTTGTCTCACTCTCCTCTGCTCTTCAGTTGTTGCTCCCTCTTATTTATAAATGTTGTCAGAATATGTCCGTTGGAGAGGAAGATATGTATCCGTTACTCACAGCTTTCGCTTTCATTGTTTTGTTATTAATGCGCAACTCATCTGTCAACGATGAAGACTGCACTGATGACCGTTAATGCTGAGTGCCGGAGACATTATTTGTTAGGCACATACCTATTTAATAGGTAAACTAAAATGCATTTATGAGAGCAGATAAGTTTTTAAAACTTTGACATTAATAAGGAAAGATTTGGTGAAAAGTGAAGCTCAGTGTCAGAAGTTGTTGTCAGATAAAGTTAGGACTCAAGTTGTAGGAATTCATAACTCGAGTTCTATCTCATGGGTTTATAGCTATATGAAATGTTATGTAATAAAACTTCAAGTTTTCAAAATGCCTAACTCGAGTTAAGAAAACTTTTATTTGGAAACTCGAGTTTAGAATGCAAGTTATGGAATCATGTTGTGAAACTTGAGTTTGAAAAGTGTGTAACTCGAGTTGTTGAAACTCTAATGCTATGACTTGAGTTTGTATTGGAAATTTCTTTGTAAGCCAGTTCTGGAACTTGAGTTATGTGTTTCTGGAACTTGAGTTTTAATGAAGCAAAATCTTCCTCAGTAGTTCAAGGGCACGAAACTCGAGTTTTGTAGTTCTGGAACTTGATTTGTCACAACGTGAAGTTGGAAACTCAAGTTGTCCTTGAAAGTTTTGTAAAACAGTTGTGAAACTCGAGTTGTGAACTTTTGGAACTTGAGTTCTGATGTAGAAAGGTCTTTCAAAGTGTTCAAGAAGCTCGAAACTCGAGTTGTGTTATCCTGGAACTCGAGTTGTCACAACTTGAAGCAGGAAACTCGAGTTTGCTTTTAGCACATGTCTCAACTTGCAACAATCATAACTCTCTCAATGCAAATCCAAACCTTACAAATAATATATCAATGGAAATCCTTTTAAGTATATTTTCACATGAAACAAGAATCAGTACCAAAGCTATTATATAAGGAAAGTTATGATAGAAAAAATAAGCATAGGTTAGTGATAAAAATTAAATTCGACCACCAACTTTCGAAAATTATATCTCCTTCATTTAAAATCCTTTGATGCTGTTCTTGGTGTATATGAAACGTTTTGAGTCTAGTTTCATATGAAATTGGTTTCACATCAATTGGAGTTGTATTTTAGGAGATATGATCAAAATACCAGACATATATCAAGCTGTCAGAAAACAGAGATGCTGAAACTCGAGTTCTGTATTCCTGGAACTCGAGTTATCACAATGGAAGCTGGAAACTCGAGTTTTCATTGAGAGTTTTGGAAAATTCGAGTTCTACAATACTAAAACTCGAGTTCTGACTTTGAGAAGCTGAAACTCGAGTTTTTGATGACCTAGGACTCGAGTTTTGACACTTTACTTCATGCTTAGCTTCAGGAAGCTCCAGAAACTCATCAAACATGATTTTTATCTTCGAAAAATAGTTTTGAGCATCTAAATAAAGTTTAGATGAATGGTAACTCAATGAAAGATGATATAACATCTATTTAAAAACATTCTAACATTCAAATTGAGTTATTAATCACATCATCTTTCAATTAAAAAGAATGCTCAAATAAAAGTAGTAAATCAATAAGGATTATAAAAACCTTTGTCAAATCAATATGGATTATGAAAACTTTTTGCTCTATTATATTTAACATCATTAAAACTAATCATGTCTAACAACTATCTTTTTACTTTTTCGGAGACTTTACCTCTCATGTGGTGCCATTCCCTAGGTCTCATTGCCTAGGTGGCGTCATGTCCTAGCCCAAAGCATCTCTGGCTTTTCCTTGTAACTCATCAGGATTCCTCAATTTACGTGCAACACCGTAAAATATGCTTCCGGCGGCCAATTTGACTTAAGCGCATGGAAAAATTCTATATGTTCCCCTGATACTCCGGCCCTTTTCCATTTATTAAAATTCTTCCCAGATTTTCCTTAATTAATTTCCTAAGAAAATCCTTTTTCGGGGCTTTCGGGCACTGTTGATCTCCGCACTTCGAATCTGCCCGCATCGGATACTAGGTAATTGTAATATCTACCCTTTACTGTAAACTGAAATAGAGGCCAAACTGATAGTTATGAGATAAGTAAGGGCTAGAAATAAAAGTACTGAAAGAGAAGATGTAAATGGATCAAAGAGACCCTGATCAATTTAGTCCTAAGGCTTTAAAATTACTAAGAATGTAATCCAGGAACATAAATGTCATTAAGTATAAAGACCAAGGGCAATATGGTCATTGAATAAAAAGGGTCAAACCAGTAGTCAAAAGTCAAGTTAGAGCCCACATATAGAAAGCACAGAAAAAGTTTATGCGGATGGGCTGGATAACCCAAAGTCAGACTTGGCTTAGCAGGAGAAATTTTTTGAGAACTCCACAGTTAAGCGTGCTCACCCTGGAGTAGTGTAAGGATGTGTGACCTTCTAGGAAGGACCCAAAGGTCATTATACAAAAGATCAAGGGAGGTCACGGGTAAAATGGGAATTTCGGAAAGTTAGACAGTTTAAGGGCATTTTAGTCATTAAGAAAAAGTGTAAGGGTATTTTGGTCATTTGACAAAGTCAAAGTCAAAATCAAAAAGTCAACTATTGACCAAAGTATCAGAAAAATTCACAGATGCCCAAAAAATAGAGTAGAATTCACTGATTAACAGAGTTTTGACAGATTGCTGAAAATCGGCCTAGAATTTTGAAGATTTAATGGCTGAGAATAATTATTTGAGGTATCAGGAGACCATAATCAGTTGAGTTTAGGGCAAAGAAAAATAAAGTGAATTTTATAAAATTATTGCACAATATACGATTAAGGCTCCCATAACGAAGGAAAAATACCCGAAAATCTTGAAAATATAATTTTATTCAAAAATTATTTTTAGACAATCCGGAGGGCAATTTGATGAAAGGAAAAGGGCTAAATTATAGAAATTTTTAATGCCCTAAAAGTTAATTGCTCGTCAGAAATTTGTTTTTCAAGGATTTTCGGCAAAATAAAAGTACCCTGTTAATTTTGGACGAATTTTAGGAGTATTTTTGGGGAAATATTTTTCCATATTAGTAAGTGAATTATGGAGATTAAAAGAGGAATAAACATCTCCAAAAAAGTGGAAAAAGATTTACTGGAATTAAGTTACTTTTATCGATGAAAGTTGTAATAGGTAGAAGTAACCGAATGGTAACCGGTTTGGTTAGTGTAACCAAAACTCCAACCAGATTTTTAACCCCATATGCAGCCATTATTATCACTTTATGAAGACAAATGAGATCCAAACACATGGTTTAAGTGGTGGAAGAATGCAAGCCATTAGATCAAGAATTTTTGCAAGATTAAATCACAACATCCATTCTTTTTACATGGAATCAGATTTTTCCACTTTCCTTAGCCTTTAAGTTGGAAATAAATGGAAGCCAATGAGAGACAACAAGGTGTTAAATGTTTTGGTTTAATTTGAGCCATTGGATCAATCCATTAAAATCAAGGGCCAAGATTTAACCAACACATGTTGTAAATATGACAAGGTTGAAGGGCATTTTTGGAAAATGGATTTTGGGGACAGATTTTTAGTCTTCTTCACTCCCATTTCTGTCCATTTTTTGTGCTCAAGTTATCCAAGAAGAGAAGAGAGGTGGTAGAGAAGAGGAAGCAAGAGAAATCACAAGATTCAAGCAAAATCTCAAGGTAAGTAGGTGTTTTAGGCTTGAAATCTTCCATAGAACTCATCTAGAGGCTGTAATCTCTCATCTAATCCATTTAAATTATGAAGGAGTAGTTTTATTGGCTATTTTGATTATGAGGTTTTATGAAACAAATCAAGAAAAGCAAGAATCACAAGCAACAAGTGCCATAAATCAACTTTATACATGTTTTGCAACATGTTGATGTAAAGTTTGAGTTGATTTAATGATGAAATGAATTTTGGCAAGAAACCCTTGATTTTTGCTGCTAGAACAAAACTAATTATATGTGGGAATGGATGTTTTTAAGTTATTAGATTATTACAAACTGATGAAGGAATGAGATTATGTATGTGTATGCAAAGAAATCATGCAAAAATCCATTTCCTCTTCTTTTGGTAAATTTCGTGCAACTGCAGTAATGAAGGAAAAGAGTGAAATTTTGATGATTTTGATGCTTCCATTGAGTTTAGAAGGAAAAATTGTGTAAGGTACAAGTAAGAAAAAGTTTTGGGAAGCATTAAAAATCATTTAGACAAGCTTTGGAATTCTTAGGGTCTTGAAAAGAGCAAGAGAGGGGGATTTGCGTTTTTGTAGTTCTCTTGTATTGTTGATGGCTTGAGAATGATGATCATACTTTTGTGTAATGTTTAGGTAGTTTAAATGCTAAAGAAATTATTGGAAAAGATTAACAAGAGAGCTTCAAGTCCAAGAGGGAATTAAGAGGATAAGATAGCAACACTCCTAACTTTGGCATCTATTTTGCATTGATTATATATATGTGTTGATTGCCATGTTTGTTGTGTGGTTGTAGCCATTTAAATTATGAAATCTTATTTGTGTGAAAGCTTGATGGTTGTTATGCAATGATTGTCTTGGCTTGGTGAAAACTTGATTGATTGTTCTTATTACATGGCATACTTGATTTCATTTGATAATCAACATGTAGATGCATTATTAGAGTGTTTGCTACTGGGATTTCCTTGAAATCTCGCCCTTCCCAACTAACCATTTTAGGTACAAGCACAAGAATGGGTAAGAGCAAGGTTTATGGTGATTGAAGATGGCATGATATTATGAGCTTGCTTGTAGAAATTATGAATTATGTTTAAAGTTATGTTGATAGTTGTTGTACTTATGTTAACCAAACCTTTACATGATAAATAGTGAATAAATGTGAATGCATGCATGAATACATTGAAAAGAAGTAGACAAGTTATGCATGCATTAAGAGAAGTTTTAAAAATGAGCAAAAGAGGTTTTAATAAAATGTTAGGAATGGCAATTTTTCAAGTAAAGGGTTCCAAAATTTTAGAAACTACCCTATTTTCAAGTGACAAAGTTTGTTAAATTTGGATGTGCAGAAAAGGAGTTATGATTTTCCAAAATTAAGAGAAAAATCTGGAAAACTGGAAAGTTACCAAATGAACAGTGATTTTCATGCAATAAACTGTATCAATTGGGCAAGTTTTGGAACCAGTGAATATTTTCCCTTATAGATCACTTTATTAGTTTCAAATAGAAATTTGAACTACTCCATTTTGAGTTTTCTAGAATTAGTTATGATTTTTCAAAGTTGGGCCAGAAATCTGGAAAATGACCAAGTGAATAGTAACCTAAAAATGAAATTTTCAAGTTCACTTCTTTGGTTGGTTTAAGTTAACTAAGGCCCTAAAGTGGTTCAATAGTGATCTAATATGAAGATTATAGAGGAAAATAAGGAGTGTTACAATAATAATTTTATTAAATATTTTAGGACCCAAGTAAACTTTTCTCAGTTCGGGTCTCCCGCGATTAAGAACTCCTGCTACGTCAAATAATTAGTTCTCAGTCGTCCTTAACTCCAAAATCCTTTAATTACGAAAATGCCATTGCCTTATCTTACTTTCCACTTATTTATGAAAATGCCACTACCTTCTTATTTCTTTCCTAATTACCAAAATGCAATCACTTTTTCTACTTTTTCTTAATCCCAACCTTACCCTTGGTTGACTTTAACATTTTTGGGTCAACTTTGACTTTTTGGTCAACTTTAACTCTTTTGTTGACTTTTGACCAAATTACCAAAATGTCCTTATTATTTGATGACATTTTATGCCCTAGGCCTTTTTATTCCAAATGATCATTTTACCCTTATTATTAGGCCAAATGACCATTTTGCCCTTTAGTCATATTTACTTAAAATCCTCAAGACTAGGGACTTAGTCGATCATCCTTTCTTGTCTATAGGCATTTTCCTTTCTATTTTTCTTATCTATGGGGCTCAAATCATTTCGTAGTTCGTCTATTTGGCCTTTATTTCTGTTTACGAAATTTGGGATATTACATTTCCTTCCCCTTAAAATAAATTTCGTCCTCAAAATTTACACCTTCAAGTTAAATGACTTTAAGCTCTTGGCTCTTATCTTCTATTATGTTTCCCCCTATAACTTTCTCCTGTATATTAGCTCTTGCTAGATCACTTTTTAACTGGGAAACAGGAAATTCCTGACACATTTGACTCGTCCTTGGGGGTAAGGTGAAACGATAACTATTGTCTTTAACTTTTATAGTCTCAGCAAGTCTTTTTTGCTGAGCTTCTTAACCTTGAAGACTAACCTGATCTTCATTATTGGAGATATCTTTCAAAAATATATTATCTACACCCTTAGCTTCAATGGTCATCTTCTCTTATTGGCATTGCTAACTTACTTATTAGTCACATCTCTATTGGCTTTATCTTCTTAGCCATTCAATTGCTGTTTAGAATCATGCCAATTTTTTTCCTATGCTAGAGTTTCTTGACCACTAATAATTGACCATTCGTTTTCAAAGATAAAATTTCTGAGGCAAATCTTACCTGCTGCCTCACATTTAACTGGTCATCTCCTTTAGTTAGCCTTACTATTTACTAACTTTGACTATCTAACACTTTCTGCATCTTTACCCTTAACTCACTCTTTAGTCCTTTTCTTTCATTATTTGGTGAGTTCATTTAATCAAAAATGGCTTTTCTTATTCTCCTTCTCTTCTTCATACCTATAGCCTCCCAGTAGGCTTTGGAGAGATATAACATTATTTACTGAACTTTAGTATTCTGACATTTGAGCACTACGGTAGGGAACTATTTAAGATGTCTTATTTCCCTTGAATCTTCGGTGCTTTCATTATTCAGAGAAACTTTCACTTTATGATCTAAATCTCCAATCATTTAACTAGCCTCATGATTATCTATTCGCGTTTATGCTGGAGGGTTTAAGTTCCAAGCTTTGAAACTTTCTAACATTCTTTGCTTCTTCGATTCATCTTGCTCTTTAGCTGGCCTGATTATAACTCATTCAGGACTTACAGCTCTACTTTGTACTTATCTTTCTTTACTTTCCCTTTTTGGGGATTGGAATAAGCTCACTCTAATTCATAGCTGGCCTATCTAAGGAATCATGAGGAATTTTCTTATCTTGAACCCATTCCTGGTCATCTCATTCTTGTGTTCTAAGAGCAGAATCATGCTTCTGACTCTGAGTTTTTTCATAGGCTTCTTTACTGAGGTCAACTATGACCTTATGCGCATTAGCGCCATTCAGTAGGCTTGGTCTGAGACTCTTGCCTCATAGCATCACGAAGGGAGCCATTCTTGCTCTTTAGAAACCGTTAGACCATGGAACATAGGTTAAAAATAAGTTATCTATCCTCAATAATAACTAGACTGATAATTCCCCAAGACTAACCATAGAAACCAACGTTGTTTTTTGAGACCTTGCTTATTCCTTTCTATTGCTCTAGCACTTTTCTAGAACTTATCTTTTCATATCACGTTAACTTATAACTGTTAGCTTTTTCGAGACTAAGTATCTACGTACAAATTACAAGTTCTAACTCAGAAACCAAGTAATCTATAACATAAATATAGATTGAAAATAATACTCCCCTTTCAGAACTTCAAACTCCAACTTTATTTATCTTCAAGAGGAAAAGAGATGTTCAGCTACTCATTTGATGCGGAATCAAGCTCCGAATGGATGAATGGAGGTGCATGGGTGGATTAATGGTGAAAATGGATGAGATTAGGGTTAATGAGTAGAGAGAATGAGAGAAAATGTGAATGGGTGTGATCTTTACCTCCTTCCTTCCTCTTCTCTCGAAACTTACCCTATTTGGTGTGTATTAACCATCCAGGGTCGGGTTTTGTTTCCATATGGAGCCTGATTGTTGCTGCTCACGATATTCACCGCGGTGAAAAAGAGGTTTCATGGTGGCAAACCTCTCTCCTGAGGGTTCAGGCTTGTCTGTTTGAACTTTAGCCGCGGAAAACTTTGAATTGCGCCGCGACGAACTTTCCCAGAGCTGTCTCCTCATGTTCTTATTCAGAGTTCTTAAAATGAAATAATAAATATTTGAAGTATCATTTGTTCATGATGGAATTTAAGCACAATTGTATCATTATTCATGGCAGATGCATCCAAAATCACACTAATTCAGATAAACAAGTCTAAATCTCAAATTAAACATAAGATGGGTCATGAAGGACTAAAATTGAACAAAAACTCTGGAAATTCAAGTACAAAATTGGTATAAATAAGGTTCAATCAAATTCCCCCACACTTAAAGCTTTATACTCCTGGACAAAGCTTTTCAAAAACTTTAAAATGATTAATGCATCAAGAACGTATCCTCATGACTCCAGGACTACAGAATTTAGTGAAGACATTTGTTAAGGAATTAATAAGAATAATGGTAGAGATAATAATAAATCGATCCCTGAGAGAGTTCAATTCAAAAGACTGAATAAAAGAGACTTCCTCTCAATAGGTTGAAGTGTTTCTTTCTCAACTCACTATGTAAGGACAATTTCGCTCATGGTTTGCTTATTCAAATATCTACCATAGGCTTGTAATTATTCTACCTCTCTACCACAAGATCAATATAGTGTGAATCAAGAGGACTTTGGGGTTTAAGATGGATGATGGGGGTTGCGAATAATGATGTAAAATGATGAAAAAAAAATCCTTGAATACACAGCCCCAAAGGAAACTAAACATGTTAGTGCATGTGCAAGACTTTAGAGAAATTCATGTTTAGGCAATATACTACTTTTCTCTTTATTTTTCTCTAATTCTCTTTTTTTATGTATATTTTTTTCTTTTTTCTTTTTTTAAGAACAAATTACGAACCACAATTTAATCAGAATATGCTTGCATTTATAAAAAGAATGTAATTCCCAAATGCTAGTTTTCAAGAGTGAATGGCTCAAAAGGGTGATAATGGTTAAGTTATGAAGGGTTTGTGTTTGGGCAAAAGGGACGCTTTTGAAATGAAGGCCCCTATCATTTTCATAGAATATTGGATCATAAAGCTTTGATTAAGAAGCAAGACAAGTTCAAGAGAGATTACAAATCAAGACAGACCCTCACTAATCAAATGAAATTAGGCCCAATTATCCTCACGACAAGGCTAACGTCTCAATTCAATCTCAAGAACTAAACACACAAAAAGTCAATTTAAAACTGCGTCTATTCTTATCATTTGCTAATAGCTCGAAAAACGCAATTAACTAAAAACTTTTATCCCTTAACCTCATGCATCAACTTCCCAATGTATTCTCTATGAAAATCATGGTCTCATATCTTCAGGAGTGTTAAAGGCATAAAGGTGAGATGAACCTTTTATTTTAAAATTCAAAACCTACATTTTATTATTTTTATTTTATTTTACACTGAAGTTTCTCCGTGACTAACCGTAAAGTTGGCCGCGGAGAACCACACCAAGAGGATGGTTCTATGTGCAAGTGGTTTCACCGCGGCGCAACCATAAGATGATCGTGGTGAAACACAGCCGAGAGGTGAATTGCCTTAATTTGACAACTTATGCCGCGGCGAACAACAAAATTGGTCGCGGTGAAAATGGTCAAAGAGCGAAATTTGTAGTTCAAAACCTCTGGAAAATCAAAAATTTTCACAAAAAGTTTAGGAAACCTGAAAATTTCCAAAAAGTTTTTAGCAAAATAGCCCAACATTTAACAGTCAAAATTTTTTCAAAAATTCCTATTGCATTTTAAAATCAAAGTATTGCTTGGAAAACTTAAATCTTAAATCTCCCCCACACTTTAATCAAACATTGTCCTAAATGATTGGAATGAAAGATTTAACAATCACAAATAAAGCGCATAATTCGCAAACAATACCAGACATTTATGCAAGCATGCAATGCAATTCAGGAAAATAGCATAGGAAACATCCATATATATATACAGCTGTAAAAACAAAATCCACAACAAGTATCTAGTACAACTGTATCACAAGTTCAACATAAAAGAAATATAAAGAACTAGTCGTCCCCCTGCGTGGTTGAGTCACCCTCAGAATCCACCTCGACAGCAACTTCCTCCTTCTCAGTTCCCTTCGCTACTCCTCCCTCTCCAGAAGGTCTAACTCCTGAGGTCCTGCACCTCTAAGATCATCCTCCTCTGATGGCAGTTGAAAGTGCAATCTCTATGCAATTAAGGCATCTATCCTCCTGCGATACCTCCACTCCCTCTCGAACTGCTGAAGCATCGAGACTCTGAACTGTTGGAAATCAGCAGCCAGACTCCCAAGTGTAACAGGGGCTGGAGATGCTGGATGAACGTCTGGTATCTGGGGTGCTGGAGCCTCCTGATCCTCAGCCAGCTGATCGTTTAAGTCAACGTAGGGCTTAGGTTGAGGTACGAGCTCGCTCGACGAATCCTCTCATATATGAAAGCTGGGGCAGGGGCAAATGGATAGTCCTCAGGGTACTCAAGAATTTCCACCTCAGTGAACATGTTAGAAATGAGATGCGGAAAGATGATGGCCTTTGTGGTTTTGGAAGTGAGGACGGAGTCACGAAGGCAAGAGTATATAAGGGTGGATACGTCGAAACCAATCCCCTGCATCAACATGTAAATGCAGAGGGCCTGCTTCTTTGTAAGGTTTGCTAAGTGGCTAATGGGGAGGATGTTACTGTAAACTAGATGGATAAAGGGTTTCATCTCAGAACGACACTCGGAACGGCGAATCACTACTACAAAAGGTACTTTTTACGCACTATTTTTAACCCCATAGACGCCCTTTCTCAAGGGGTGGAAATGTGAGGGGAGTAGAAAGTTAGCGCCTACGGCGCCCTATGTTAAGAGCGGTGCCGTAGGTTGGATCTACGGCGCCTTACGTTGTCGGCGTCCTACATTGGGAATTAGGGCACCGTAGGTTGACCTAAGGCGCCCTACATTCCAACGTAGGGCACCTTAGGTCCAACCTACGGTGCCCTATGACACCATATACAGCGCCATATGTTCTTTTTTTAAAAAAATCTCTTCTATTTTATTAACCCCACCTTATTCAGCATACAGTTACATTTTATACACCAGATCCAGTCCAAACATAAACACATATCAGGGTTATAATCAAAAGTCATTGTGGCGTAGAAACACAAAATTCATCAAGAGATAGACATATATATCTACCTAAGCCAAGTCCTTGCTGCAGGGAAACACAAAAGTCATTGTCATTTACTGAGCAATTATCATTGTACATTTGTGGTAGAGTAAAAGAATTCATCAATCTAATTAACCCTATACAAGTTGACATGAAGAGTTGAAACTATATATATTCACCTTGAAGAAATAAGCATTATCTACAAATGAAGAAGGCGTTTGGCCAACAAATCTAGTATCAAATCAATGTCACCAGCCATGTAAGTATCGTCATTATAAAAAACCTACAAATTTAAAAACAATTATTAGAACAATCCAAATTCATCAAACTAAATGATTAACTCATCAATATTTGATAGATTACGTATTACCTCTTCTAAATCTCTACTCAATCCGCTCTGAATGATACTATACATGTAACTGATAACATAATCCCGCACTCAATATTGCCTGATTGTCGAGGGCACTAAAGATAAAAAACATATTGTCAAAACGTATAAAGGGATAAAATGATTTTCAATAAAAGAACTTAAAGTCAAAGTACTTACTTTTGGACAAAACCACTGTGTGTTTTTATTTATACCTTCACGTTTACCGCCCATTATTCGATATGTCTTGAGTGCACTGCAATTGAATTGACAATAGTTACATATGAAAAAAAAAATTTTTAAACATCGTTAAAAGCAATAATTTAGAAATACAAAAACTTACGTATCAAAAACGTATTTTTTCTCTTTCCCTGCCTTTTTGTCAGACAACGAATCGAACCAATACATAGTATTCGTGAGGGAGCATACAACACAGAGACTCCAATGATGAATACAACAACACATATAAATGAAAATGAAGTTAGCAAAACAAGTTAATTATCACCAATTAGGCTAAATGTGTTAAAGGGATAAATATAATTCCATACCTTTCAATTATTGGCACTAGGTAACACATACTTGGATTAACGTCTGCTTGTATTGTGCTCCCAACGTAGTGCACCCGATTTTCTACAGAATTGTAACTCTTCATTGTATTCGCAGGACATAAAAATCCATACAAATCATCTCTAGAAAAGTCGACGCAAATACTGTGCAAGGTCCTATTAAAGAGTTCAATAATAAAGAAAATATTGAATTATATAAAACCTAAAAAAATGACAGCATCAATTGAAGATAAGAATATAAAAACTTACAAGATTGCAAACTGAAGCTATGCTATATCGAGGTCATCTAGAGATAGGAATTATTTCACATCATCCTTGTCAATAACGAATTCATACGTTACACCACAACCAACAATCCCTTCAACCATCTGTATGGTTACGGGTGTAAATTTTTCTCGTTGCTGCCACAGCCGTGACAAGGATGGGAATTTTGCAGCTTCTTCTGGGTCCTAGTAAAGTAAAGAATACAAATTATAAATATAATGTCGAAAAAATGTTAAGTAAGATCATAAGGTGGCTACTACCTCATGAGGTGTTGTAGGTGTAGAAATGAGATTTTTCGGCTAAAGAATGAAGCAACCCTTAAATTGGCCTAAATAAAGCACCTCTCGATCAGTGATTGGGACATCGGAGCCTTCCTCACCATCTTCAATATCTGTCACCGATACGCGAGACAAGCTATCCGGAATTGGCAAAGAATGGTGCGTAGCAGATTGCCTGTAGAAATAAGCATGGGCAACGGCATGTATTGGCTCATCCAGGTAGAGAGTACAATCCTCTCTAACTTCTTCTACAGGGGGATCAGGGGAAGGGTCACCCAGTGCTAATATCTCAAGCGGATGATTGCTATCTTTGCTACTAGGAAATACATGGGAATCGATATTCTTTAGTTCCTCAATCAGCTTCCCCGATTTCAGAAGAGCTGCGAACTCAGCTTTTATCTCAGCTCTCATCCCAGCTTTCATCTTAGCTCTTAATTGAGCTCTCATCTCGGCTCCAAACTCAGCCATCATCTCAGCTCTCATCTCCTTACGCATATTTTTTATCATCTGGTTTTGCATCTAGCGTTCAACGTCAAACTTAGCTAGGAGTGATTGCTGCATCTCAGCTACTCTAGATTGAAACTGAGCTTCAGTAGACTGTTGAGATGGTGGTCCAAAATATTTTCCTAGACCCATTCCCCTCGACTCCCCTTGAACTTGGCCTGGGTTATCCGGCCTTCCAATCGCCATCGCTAAGATGTCCATCCTCCCACTTTGAGTGAAAGTCCCCTGGCTGCTCTGCTGTGTAAGGTCATCCTGTATCGTATAATACGTCATAAGTGAGGTACTAATAAAATCAAGACAAACAATCACATGTGATTATTATATGTCAACACTTACAATCCTTCCAGCCACCTCAGCAACTGCTTCATTGATGTGTTTTCCACCTTCATCCTCACTGCTTTTCATTTTTTGTGACGTTGAGGAGGAGCAAGGGCCTGGATGACAATGGCAGGATCTAAGGTAGATACCTCCTCTAATCTTTGTTGCTCCTCCTCCATCATCTTTTGCTGAAGCTTTCTGTATCCGCGATGTTTGCAGCACCCTTCTGCTTGTTGGCTTCACTTAATTCCTATTAAGGCATAAGAGGGAAATCTTAGTCAGTGATAGAAACAAAATGTAGATGACTGAAGGATGTTACCTGAAATTGTGGATCTTTCCGTGACGGTATAAATAGCCTCCAGTCTTCGGGGGATAGAAACAGATATTTCTGACATGGGTCTTCATTTTTTTAACCCCCAGGCATAATATCGTGACATCTTGTTCTTTAAGTCTTTCCACCGTATACGAATAAACCCCATCCAGTGCTTCTTCAGTTCCTTAGTGTCTGGAACGTCATAGGTTTGCTGCAAAGTACAACATTTTATAATGAAATTTGAACAAATCGAAATGAAGACAAAATTGAAGTGGTGTTGAAAGTTACATACCAAAACTTATTGCCATATCATATCTCGTGTTTTTTGTGGAACATATCGCTATCCAGGGTACAGTATGCTAACTCCGCTCCGTGCCAAATATGCCAATAGCTGATAAATCGATCTTGCTCATCACCGGTGGGATTCATATCGGCATCGAATTCTACATGCAGCTTCTCCTTTTGTTGGCGATGACATGCAGTCAAAGAGGCCATAGTTGTAGATTGTGACACTCCTTAATCTTTACCTTTAGCTTCATTAAATATCTATTTGGAAGCACCTTTAGGCCTTTAGTGACTTAAAGTAACCAAAGAGTGAAAAATAAAATTTTCAAGTTTATTGTTACTATTCACGTCACTATTCACAGATTTTTGGGTCACTTTGAAAATTCATAACTAATTGTAGAAAAATCGAAATTGAGTGCTTCCAGTTTCTATTTGAAGCTTGTAAGTTCCTTTATAAGGGAAAAATACTCATTGAGCCATTATATTTCCCAAATGACACAGTTTAATTCGTGAAAAAGTACTGTTCATTTGGTCATTTTTCTATTTCCCAGGTTTTTCAGTGATTTTCTTCAATATTTGGAACATCATAACTTTCTGTACAAAACTCTAAATCCACTGTTATTTGGCTTGTTTTAAACCTTACAATGCCAAATATTTTTCTGTAGAATGTTAACTCAATTGGAGTTCATTTACCCTGTTTTGGAACAGGCCAAAGTTTGGGGTTTGACCAACTTCACTTTGATAAAAAGTCAAACTTCTCATTTTCAAACTTCATCTTTTTGAAACCCTAACTCCTAATTCTTTTTGAACCATATTTGATCATTCATTTAGGAGTTCTTAGCTATCATATAACATCTGTACATGCATGGGCTCATTAGACATATTACATTACATACATACACTCCAAGGTTGTCCACATAATTACAACATAATCTCATGTGAATATCCATGCACAATTTCTTGCTTCATGCATCAAAACTTTCTCCTTACACTTGATGCACTTGTACCTAAAATTGTTAATGGGGGAGGGTGAGATTCGAGGAATCCCAGTAGCAAACATTACA